>JADBJO010003538.1:15000-27500 GCA_016801955.1 Conus betulinus
TCCTCACTTTATTTAGGCAGGGTTGAGCCTGATCCTTATTTAAGAAAACGATGGAGTGCATCGAAGCGCAATCCTCGTTTTAAAGGGACTGTGTCGAATTCCAGTCCTCATTTTAACCGGACTTGGTTGAACATCAATCTTCATTTCATCTAGATCGGTCCTCACAGGTCGGTTCAAACATTGTCCTGGCTTGGTTGAACATGAATTCTCATTTCAACTAGATCGATTCTCACAGATCGGTTCAAACATTGTCCTGGCTTGGTTGAACATGAATTCTCATTTCAACTAGATCGATTCTCACAGATCGGTTCAAAACATTGTCCTGACTTGGTAGAACACGAATTCTCATTTCAACAGACTGGAGTGAACATCAGTTTTCATGTTGACTGGACTTGGCCCAACTCCAGTCATTATCTTACCTAGCCGGACTCGAACTTCGATCCCCAGTTTGATTTGAGTGGGTCGACACCCGATCTTCATTTTGGGCTGGACATGGCTGCTTCTTCTGCGCTCGATTTTAATTGACTGCGTCTGATCTTCAGTCCTATCGCCACGATCAGTCCCACAATCTTCTCGAGGTCTTGACAGCTGCTGCAAAGCTGCATCTGCAGCTCTGCACCCTCTGGCCAGGTTTGACGCCGCAGAACATCATAGGCTGGACAGTGTTGGAGGATGTGTTCTGGGGTCTGAGATCCAGTGCCGCACGGACATTCATCTGTGTGGGCAATCTTGATTCGGCTGAGGTGGCTCAGCAGTCGGCAGTGGCCAGTTCTCAGTCTGAAGAGGATCGTTTGCTGGTATCTCTGGAGCTGATGGATTGAATAAACACCATCATCTGCACCCAGCATCCACTTCCAGGACTGAGTTGATCCTGGATCTTTGAAGCCAGTGGACCTGGACCTAGTCAAGCTTCAGGCAGCATTTGAACTAAATTAGAGGAAACCTAGTCTTCAGTAGAACTGGACTGGGCTGACCCCAACCTTCTCCATAAATTGACACAGGTGGAACCTCGATTTTCGTCGTCCTGTAATCTGTTATTTTCCTGTAATCTGTTTTTTCTGTACTATCCTGTACTCTGTCTGTATTGTCTTGCGGAACTACTAATAACCTTTTCTTTTTAAAATTGGCTTCAATTTTCGCCTTCAGTCACTTCGCTTTGAAACTAATCTTGATTTTCGTTTTAACTGAAATGATCCACCCTGCTTCCGAACTGAATTTTGTGGAATCCCAAGCCTCACTTTAACTGACTGGATGTAAACACCAGTCAGTATTCTTTCCAAAGTTCATGGGTCACACAAGAGTTATCCGTTGTGGCTGGAAATTGTTATCTATCAAGTGGAAGAATATGCAATAGAGAGAAAGGCATTTAACGTCTATCCACTATTCGTGATATTAGAAAAAAAAAAAAAAAAAAAGAACGTGTACGGAAGTGATTGCAAGTGTGTACATGATGTGTGTATGTGTATTTGTATGGTGCGCGTGCACGCGAATGTGTGTGTGTGTGTGTGTGTGTGTGTGTGTGTGTGTGTGTGTGTGTGTGTGTGTGTGTTGTGGATGTGTAAGTGTGTGAATATCTTTACACAAGTCATAAGTGAAGATTAACATGACACAAATTACTTAACCAACAACTAACTAATCAATTAAAGTCCAAACGGATGACAGTATTAAAGAAAAAAAACACAAAAAAAACACACACACACACAAAAGTCCTTTGATCCCCCCCCCCCCCCCCTCCCATTTTATCCATCCCCCCCCCTTCCTTTCTTATCCCCCGCAAATAAAGTTAATAAGAAAAATATTATAAGTATTTTCCAATAGGGGTGCGTTCTAAGTGTACAAGTGAAAAAGCAACTTGACTATTTCAGATCCATGTCCACACTGCCCCCCTCCCCCCTACCCCCCCCCCCCCCCCACACACACACACACACACACATACACACACCCCACCCCCCCCCCCCCCCCCCCCCCCCTCCCCTCTGCTCATAGACGGAACCGTCCATTGACAGAGGTCAAATTTCTCTGTCCACCTGTTGACCCCTGGCAGTCGTGGAAAAGTCCATGCGCTTCCCCCTCCTCACCCCCCCCCCCCCCAAACCCCTCCTCCCCCCTTTCCATGTCGTGATCATGTCCCATGTTGCTCCCACTAATGGGGAGACAGGGTCCGGTTATTGCCGGGGGGCCAGTCGTGCCTCGGAAGAACGTGAACAGTTCTCCGCTGTCAGGTCCCATTACCCACTGGGGTGGGCGGTGGCACGTGGAAGTCAGCGCGGCAGTTAATGTGCACGTGCGCCTCGTGACACGGCAGATGGCTTTTTTAGTTCCACACATCCATTCTTCCCGCCGAACACAAGGTGTCTGCTGGGCTCAGCATCTCAGGGTGCAGTGGAATCTTTAGAGTTTAAGTCATTAGGAACACAAACAGTATACAACTTGTGGACTGTTTTGCTTTATATTCAAAACTCTAGGATTGTCAGAAAGAAAGCCGTGGTACAGAAGTGGGGTCAAGGAACTTATGAACTGGGCAGAATTATAATGAGGTCTAAGGTTATCAGATATAAAACCGTTGAACAGAAATCGGGTCAAAGAATTTATGGACTAGGCAGAATTATTTTGAGGCCTAAGGCTCTTGGATACAAAACTGTTAAACAGAAATTGAGTCAAAGAACTTATGGACTTGGCACAATTATA
The DNA here is from genome assembly GCA_016801955.1 of Conus betulinus. NCBI lineage: Eukaryota > Metazoa > Mollusca > Gastropoda > Neogastropoda > Conidae > Conus > Conus betulinus. Next base: position 17,689 of record JADBJO010003538.1, read on the forward strand.
TGGAGCTCTAAGGCTCCTAGATATGAAACCGTTAAACAGAAGTTGGGTCAAAGAGCTTCCGGACTGGGCAGAATTATTTTGAGGCCTAAGGCTCTTAAATAAAACCGTTAAACAGAAACTGAATCAAAGAACTTATGGACGAGGCAGAATTATAGTGAGCTCTAGGGCTGCTCAGAAATGAAACCGTTATACAGCCAATTTCGGGTCAGAAGAACGTTAACGCAGCTAGGGGGAAATCCTTACTCCTTAGTACTATCCTAAACGGTGCACTTGTGAATGAACGCTAGGACCGAAATCACCAAAACGAATTTCAAACGCATTGTGTCGTCTCTGAAATTTTGCATGGAAGTTGAAAGGAGGAGAAATAAATTAAGTAGGAAGGTTGTTTGGAAAGGATTTTTACTGAGCGCGGCATTGAATTTCCCAGTATCATACTGCGGTAGACAAGCCAGGCGTTTGGATAGATAGGAAAGCGAATTACTATACGTCATTTGTGGGAAGCATTTGTAAAATTGCCGTGCCTGAATGTAAGCCTGAATGCGCCTGAAATTGCCTGTTTCGTACGACAAAACAAAAATGAGTCTGGGGAAAACGCGTTTGATGCCTACATGCCTGAAAACGCATAATTATAATGTTGGAAATGCATGCAAGGAAGAGAACAATTACTCCGTTTATGCTGATTTCACTCCGAAGTGCAGTCTATATACCAAGTTCAAAAGTTGATCTTGAAAAGCAACTAATCACACGACATTCCTTTGAAAGTAAGCTTAAATTTAATATAATTCTAAATGTTTTACGCTCTGTAAGGGAAGGAGCTCGCTTGTATGCTGATGGCGCTTTGGAAGATGCTGCAGAGGCGAAATGGTGCTATAAACTGTATTCAGAAATGAACAGGCTGTACTCTTCGCTTGCTTTCATAATACATCCTTGAATCAACCAGCCCGAGAGATACAGATGCCTGCAGTGCTGGTCAGGAAATTTGAGCAACACCCTCAGTGATGTATCTGTCAAGGGGATGAAACTCGACCGCGTGGTCCCAGCTGAGTGCATAGCAATCTCATTTCTGGGTTGGAAAATGGCTCCGATGGGAATCGAGCCCACGACTTCTCAGCCGCGAGTCAGCGACGCTTACCACTTTGCCAGGGCAGCTTGTTGAAATGTAGGATTTCGAGCATGATGAAATTAAGCTACATGAAATTGCATATCAACAAATCTTTGAGCAGATAAGCGTAAAATGAGAACAGAAAGATGCAGTCATTGTTTGGCAAAAGACAAGCATGCAAGCGCAAATTAAGACAACACCGAGATGAAGGATTGTTTGTAATCATTGCGAAGAATACGACAGATTCTTCAGCTAAAGCATGGCTTTGTCAGTCACGGATTCAAATGTATGCAGTCATGTCAGTTATGTGAACGTCCTAGTATTTTGAATGTATACATTTCAGGTCCATCCTGACCCACAAGCAAGCCAAAAAAAAAAAAAAAAAGAAAAAAAAAGAAAGAAAGAAAGAAAAAGGAAAAAAGAAAAAAAAACCCAGCATGGTACCATACAAAATTCGGATTATAAAGGCAATATGCACCTACCTACCCCCCCCCCCCCCCTTTCTCCCCCCCCCCCCCCCCCACCCCCCCCCCCCACCCCCAGCCTTCCCTTCGAGAGAAGCAGACGACGCATTCCCATTTGCGGCAACATCATAGCACTGTGACTGGTAGCGTGCCGTCTTCACTCGCTCCATCGATCTGAGTCCGCTACTTTGTTTCGGATGACCGCTTCCTTCGACCATCTTGCCTGACATGTTAGTGAAAAGCACAGGTCATGTGGTCCTGCAGAGGACGCAGAGAGGTGAGGGCAGAGAGGTGAGGGCAGAGAGGTGAAGGCAGAGAGGTGAAGGTAGAGAGGTGAGGGCAGAGAGGTGAGGGCAGAGAGGTGAGGACAGAGAGGAGAGGTGAGGGTAGAGAGGTGAAGGCAGAGAGGTGAAGGCAGAGAGGTGAAGGCAGAGAGGTGAGGGCAGAGAGGTGAGGGTAGAGAGGTGAAGACAGAGAGGTGAGGGCAGAGAGGTGAGGACAGAGAGGTGAGGGTAGAGAGGTGAAGGCAGAGAGGTGAAGGCACAGAGGGTGAAGGCACAGAGGTGAGGGCAGAGAGGTGAGGGCAGAGAGGTGAGGGTAGAGAGGTGAAGGCAGAGAGGTGAGGGCAGAGAGGTGAGGGTAGAGAGGTGAAGGCAGAGAGGGTGAAGGCAGAGAGGTGATGGCAGCAGAGAGGTGAGGTGGCAGAGAGGTGAAAGCAGAGAGGTGAGGGGAAGAGAGGTGAAGGCAGAGAGGTGAGGGCAGAGAGGTGAGGCAGAGCAGAGAGGTGAGGGTAGAGAGGTGAAGGCAGAGAGGTGAAGGCAGAGAGGTGAGGGCAGAGGTGAAGGCAGAGAGGTGAGGGCAGAGAGGTGAAAGCAGAGAGGTGAAAGCAGAGAGAGGTGAGGGCAGAGAGGTGAGGGCAGAGAGGTGAAGGCAGAGAGGTGAGGGCAGAGAGGTGAAGGGAGAAAGGTGAAGGCAGAGAGGTGAGAGGCAGAGAGGTGAGGGCAGAGAGGTGAAGGGAGGTGAAGGTGAAGGCAGAGAGGTGAGGGCAGAGAGGTGAGGGCAGAGAGGTGAAGGCAGAGAGGTGAAGGGAGAGAGGTGAGGGCACAGAGGTGAGGGCAGAGAGGTGAGGGCAGAGAGGTGAAGGCAGAGAGGTGAAGGCAGAGAGGTGAAGGCAGAGAGGTGAAGGCAGAGAGGTGAGGGCACAGAGGTGAGGGCACAGAGGTGAGGGCAGAGAGGTGAAGACAGAGAGGTGAGGGCAGAGAGGTGAAGACAGAAAGGTGAGGGCACAGAGTGAAGGCAGAGAGGTGAAGACAGAGAGGTGAGGGCACAGAGGTGAGGGCACAGAGGTGAAGGCAGAGAGGTGAGGGCAGAGAGGTGAAGACAGAGAGGTGAGGGCAGAGAGGTGAAGACGGAGAGGTGAGGGCAGAGAGGTGAAGACAGAGAGGTGAGGGCAGAAAGGTGAAGACAGAGAGGTGAGGGTAAAGAGGTGAGCTGTGCATGGCAATAGCCAACACAACTCTATCGTCCTGGTGGACTTCAGAACACAGACTCAGTGACAAGATGGTCCGTGTTTTTTAGGTCTCAGGCTTCTACATGCGCTGATTTTAGTCACTGAGAGAGAGAGAGAGAGAGAGAGAGAGAGAGAGAGAGAGGCCTCATCCCTTTATGAAGGGATGAGTGAGCATTACATATGAACTGAGATATATAGACATGACTGTAAAGTGAATATGAGAGAGAGTGAAGAAGAAGGAGAACAAGAACAAGGGAAAAGACGGCTGAGAGAGAAGAAGAAGAAGAAGAAGAGGGGGCGGCTGGCAATTAAAAAATACATTATCTGCATTTGTTTTCCTTGTATTATGACAATTTGATAACTTGAGAATGTCTGATATACTAAGTTCAACAAGATGTTGACGATCTTGAAGGTTTGAATAAAAACACATTTGACACTTTTAAAGTGGATTGTTTAAGATTCTGATATTTCTAGTCATCACCGTTTAGCTAAACAGAAGACAGAGAGAGAGAGAGAGAGAGAGAGAGAGAGAGAGAGAGAGAGAGAGAGAGAGAGAGGAGAGAGAGAGAGAGAGAAGGAAACAAATCTAAAACATCCAATGAATTAATCGACCATGACATACACTGACAAGTTTTATTGAACAGGCCGTTGCCCCTTTCACTGGGGCAAGAATATTGAACAAATTCTTGATATATTTGCTCACACCGCTTACGCATCCATGGGTGGGCACACACGCACGCACAGCGTACACGTGCATGCTAGGTATGTACATAGAGCATAATATGCAAACTTGGAAGAGAAAAAAAAAACACTTCCTTTTATACTCTGTGTGCTCCAGGAATTTGCATTCTACATGTTATTGTTGCTATTATTATTACCATTCTTATAATCATCATCATTATTATTATTATTGTTGTTGTTGTTGTTGTTCTTGTGTTGTTGTTGTTGTTGTAGTTTGTTGTTGTTGTTGCTGCTGTTGTTGTTGTTAAGATTATTCACATAGCGCCAATCCTGGGCTAGAGACCAAGTTTTAAGCGCTTGACAATCCACACTCTCGTCTACAACGGGGCTGCCTACCGACGCTACATTGAGTCGTGTCCCGTGTCACTCGGTCAACATCATTCACTCAGTTTCCTCCCTTCCTTCTTTCGATTTTCCACGCAAAGTGCATGCTCTGTGTAACGCGTCATCCTTACCAACGGCCAAACTGGCCTTCTCTTCCGAGTGTTGATGATGGATTTCATACGTATGCAAGATGTTATGCGTATGTTCACACACGGAATCTTGGATTGTAGTGTCATTCGAAAGACTTTCTGGGAAATGGATTTAAAACCAATTTTCACTCCGAGGGGAAAATTCCCTTAGTACAAAAACGGCCCGGCGGAGATTCGAACCGGCAACCCCAGGTCCGGTGCTCTACCAACTGAGCAATCCGGTGCTCTCCATATATAATACCTTGTCGATTTGTCGAAGTATCATCGACAAGTTTTGCAAATAAAAATCACGAAATACTGTGCGAATGGTGAATGGTTGAGGTGTTCTGAGCTAAGTGCATGCCTCTTTTTTCTTTTTTTTTTATGATGTTCGTTACGACGCTGGTTATCTGTTGTCATTTGTATTGACAGTTTGAAGTAGGGGCTGAAATGTATAACATTAAAAACCTAACAGATAAAGAATCATTGCTACTGACATTCTAATTAATTTCAGACTGCGGTTGCCAGAATAATCAATATGAGCAAAACTTTGCAAGTACTTTACACAGATTGTAAAGCGGATGGATATTCAAAAAAGAAATGGTTTTCATTTTAAGGTATGCCACTACTAACTGGACATTTCCAGTTGTGTTGCTTTTCTGACTAACGATATATGTGAATGTTAATTTTTCATACCCACATCCTGAACTGAGCAAGTGTATTGTAGTATACGTATTCATCCACAGGACATCAACACATTTCTCTCTCTCTAAAACATGTCATCGTTAAAAAGAGAAAAAAATGCTATTCCGTCCAACGAAAGAGACAAAATACAAGGCAAAAAAACCCGATGCGTTTCGACCTCCTTGGTCTTCTTCAGGCAAGACAAACAACGTTCATTCAAGACAATGAAAACAAAGAACGAATAATCAGGTACCTTCTCATTGTGGAATTTCAGCAAATGAGAGGGTCGATCAGGCTGCAAGAAAGGCAGCCCGAAATGTCGAAGGATCATACCACTTGACATTCCCTTAGATTTAAGTGAATGTTATTCTTTAATAAACGAAGCGTCCAGTAAAAAATTCAGAAATGTATTAGAGAACTCAGAAATTAACTATTACCACAACTGTATTAAACCCATTCTGGAAAAAAATATTGGCCTCATCAGACCGACCTTGCCTCCATACCTAGAGAAATACAAAGCTTAATGCACAGAATGCGTTTGAATTCACTTCGAACAAAATTCAGCAAAAATGTTACATGCATGTGTGGAGAAAGACTTGGAGTTGAACATCTATTAATTTACTGTCCAAGAGCAAAGGAGGTTATTAGCAAAACTGGTGACGATATTTCATCTGATGGATCCGGTTCCCTGTCTCTATCTAGAGTATTAAATGACTGGTTTTTATCTTTACACAATTTGCAAAAGTTTGTCACATAGTTCAGTTGGTATTTATCTTTAAATTTGTTTAACATTTTTCTGAGTGGTTAACCGTTCGTCCTTCTACACATTAATTGACCTGCATCGTACTATCTATCCAAATATGATTGACAGTGCTCAAGAACTGAAGTGGTCCATGGACGCTCTCCTTCTAGTTTTACATATTGTGTAACTGGATTTTTTTTTCACTTAATGTTTTCCCGAGGTGGGGGGGGGGGGGTGCTTATTTGTTATTGTAATTGAATCATACAGGCATGCACATGTTCACACACACACACACACACACACACACACGCGCGCGCGCGCGCGCGCGCGTGAGCGCACACTCACACCCTATGTTAGATGTGTGTGTGGGAACTCCAAGAGCAAGTTTGTAAGCCTTGCAGTCAATACTTTGTAATCTATTTAATAGATATTGTGGTGCGCTGAAAAAGACTTCTTGAGCATAGATTAATCGTGAACGCACGAGAGCAGTAGATAATAAACTTATAGTAAGTGTGTCTTGCCCCCACCGTTGTTTGTTTATGATTTCAAAAAGTTAAAACTTTTCCTTGCTTTATTTAAAATATATTCAATATGTACATTCCAAGAAAGTTTGGAGGTTAGATATACACCTAGGAATTTTACAGTTTTTACATACTCGAAAGCAGTGCCATCTAAAGTAAATAAAGGGAGTTTCTCCAGGTCATATCCAGCATTGAAAAGCAGTGTGTGTGTGTGTGTGTGTGTGTGTGTGTGTGTGTGTGTGTGTGTGCATGTGTGTGTGCGTGCGTGCGTGCGTGCGCGCGCGCGCGTGTGTGTGTGTGTGTGTGTGTGTGTGTGTGTGTGTGTGCGTGTGTGTGTTCCTCCGAGGCCCGAGGAAAGCCAACAACCTGAAAGCTTGACAAAACACAAAGCAACAGTGGTTCAACGAATGTGATTATTCTTTCAAAAATATAAATACAAGAGCTAGACATTTCTCTGCAACTCGAGAACATTGCGAAATCGAAAAGTTAGTCCGCTTTGCGGCATGCTGTAAACGCATCAGCTAAGATTCAAATGCGATGACTGTAGATATTAAATCCGATCAATTTTCATGATAATGGTGTTTTTCCAGAATATTTTGTCGATTTATGAAAGTATCATCGACAAGTTTTGCAAATAAGAATCACGAAATGGTGTGCGACATGGCGAACGGTTAACCTGTGCTGAGCCATGTGCATATTTCTTTTTAAGAAAATAAACACGTAGGCTCCCCCATTAAAATCGATTATTTCGCTTCCGTTTCTTGGCGGCGAAAGTATGTTTTCACTATTGGTGCTGTTATTCTTTACACACACACACACACACACACACACACATACACACACGCACGCACGCACGCACACACACACACACACACACACACACACACACACACACACACACACACACACACACACACACACACACATACATGCACGCACGCACGCACCGGGAAATCCAAACGTTGACACAGGTTGTAAAAATAATGAAAAAAAAATCACTTAAAATTACGTGGTACACTATGCCCCTATTTTAGGCACCTGGATATAAAACACACGATAAACAAAAATACTGAAAGCAAACAAACCTGCACTTGTTTCACGTATAAACGGAGATACACAAGTGCCCTCTAGATCGTAAGATCTATCCCTGGCATGGAGTTATGAGTGAAAACAAATTAAGCTGGCTCACATCAGGAGGCAGTTCCTCGGTTGATATCCAAACTTCCACGTTTAGACTTTTTTTTGCGTCACACATCAAGTCTTGTGTGGAGCCAGGCAGCAGCTGACCGACATTTTCAGTCTAAATTCTTCCCAAATGTTTCATCGTCTCTTTCGTCCACGAGCTGTGTGTAGACTCCACACCACATCTGCTATTTTGAGATCACACTGCGGTTGATTTAAAGCTGACGGAGAAATGAATTAATGACTGAGATGAGAGAATGAAGAGAAACGGGGGTTTCCTGCCTGAAGACCACATTTAACACGAGTTTAATTTGATCAATAAATGAATTCTTGACTAAGATAAGAGAAGTTAAGAAGCGAAGAGTTGGGGGGGGGGGGGGGGGGGGGGGGTGTTCTCCTAGCTACGATCTTGCCGATGTCTGATCATCGCATGAGCCCAGCACGCTGGTCAGACCTTAGTTCCTTGCAAACTGATCGTATGCACAAGGCACATTTCTTCACGCTATGTCGTGTCTGTGTCCGTGTCTTGTCTTGTCCTCGCTGACTGGATGACTAGCGTTATTGTGATGTGTGTGTGTGTGTGTGTGTGGGGGGGGGGGGGGGGGGGGGGGAGGGGGAAGGAGTGCTCATATGGCTTACTGGTATTGGGTGGCTAGCTCTTTAAGTAATAATGTCCGGAGGCTGGTGATGGATTAAGAGTGCACTCTACATTTAGTACACACACACACACACACACGCACGCACACACACACACGCAAGCACGCACGCACGCGCACACGCAAGCACGCACGCACGCACTCAAGCACACACACACACACACACGCACGCACATGTACACACGCCACCTTAGTGTTTGACATCATTGTCAACGACACGAAATTCCTTTACCTGCGTAATGAACAGGCAGTGGGTTTGTCAGTATTCGAGCGAGCTGGCATATGGCTCAGAGCAAGTCTGGTTTTCGAAAGTGGTAGAAGAACATGGATGCAGAACAGATGCCTTCTTAGCCTACGTCAAACGTGTAAAAGCAATTCATGTATACGCTTACGTCACAACGCTGTGACTAAAGCAAAATGAAGTCACAATGTCGTAACGGGACGTTATGAAGTGTGTGGTTTACAGCGGCTCTGACTCGGGGGGAATACGCTTGATTAGGATGTAGCAAATGTCAGTAGATTCTGTTAGTATGCACCGAGATGAAGACCCACGGGATCAGTGGTATTGTACAATTCCTTTACAGCCGTATTCTATGTAATGTGCCAGAAGCAGCGAATTCCAGCGGTTATTCCGTTCAGAATCCTTCTTGAGATTATCTGTTACAAGGCAACAATATGATTTTATCACAAATTACGGAAGTTCAGGGCCTTAGGGCTGCAGGTTAACTAGTTAGGGCATTAGGGTTGTATTCATTCTATGACATTAGGGCTGCATTCATGCTATGGTGTTAGGGCTGCATTCATGCTATGGTATTAGGGCTGCATGCTATGGTATTAGGGCTGCATTCATGCTAGGGCATTAGGGGGGCATTCATGCTATGGTATTAGGCTGCATTCTATGGTATTAGGGCTTCATTCATGCTATGGTATTAAGGCTGCATTCATGCTATGGTGTTAGGGCTGCATTCATGCTATGGTATTAGGGCTGCCTGCTATGGTATTAGGGCTGTATTCATGCTATGGTATTAGGGCTGTATTCATGCTATGGTATTAACGCTGCATTCATGCTATGGTCTTAGGGCTGTATTCATGCTATGGTATTAGGGCTCCATTCATGCTATGGTATTAGGGCTCCATTCATGCTATGGTATTAGGGCTCCATTCATGCTATGGTATTAGGGCTCCATTCATGCTATGGTATTAGGGCTGCATTCATGCTATGGTATTAGGGCTCCATTCATGCGATAGTATTAGGGCTGTAAGTAAGTTAGGGCATCAGGGCTGTAAGTAAGTTAGGGCATCAGAACTGTAAGGAAGTTAGGGCATCAGGGCTGTAAGTAAGTTAGGGCATCAGAGCTGTAAGTGTGTTAGGGCATCAGGGCTGTAAGTGAGTTAGGGCATCAGGGCTGTAAGTGAGTTAGGGCATCAGGGCTGTAAGTGAGTTAGGGCATCGGGGCTGTAAGGAAGTTAGGGCATCAGGGCTGTAAGTGAGTTAGGGCATCAGTGCTGTAAGCAAGTTAGGGCATCAGGGCTGTAAGTGAGTTAGGGCATCAGGGCTGTAAACAAGTTAGGGCATCAGGGCTGTAAGGAAGTTAGAGCATCAGGGCTGTAAGTGAGTTAGGGCATCAGGGCTGTAAGTGAGTTAGGGCATCAGGGCTGTAAGGAAGTTAGGGCATCAGGGCTGTAAGTGAGTTAGGGCATCAGGGCTGTAAGTGAGTTAGGTCATCAGGGCTGCAAACAAGTTAGGGCATCAGGGCT
>JADBJO010003538.1:40000-65000 GCA_016801955.1 Conus betulinus
AAGCGTTGGAAAGCCGATCATGGTGACACTAAGCCGTAGGACTGGCGACAGTGTCTCTGGATAGATTGAGATAAGTTGTTATTGGTCACTTTTATTGGTCACTTTTCAAAACACACTCGGTCCTTCCAGTCCGCTGATCTAACAACCGTGGTGGGCCGTTTCTAAGAACCGATCGCTGGTGGGCTGGATGGATGTTCGAGGGAGTACTGAATGCACCAAATTCGGCTGTTAGGCGTAGACATGAATTCCATCACTGAAGATGGAAGAGGGACAGCTGCGAATCCTAAAGCTGATATCACCGGCACTGTGTTGACCAAAGATCTATACTTCTCAGGGTGAAAAAGGGCAACATAGTAACAAGACAGTGACAACATACTGTTTTGGAATTGTTGTGTTGGAGCTTGTTGAATCAAATAATTCCAAACCAAAACAGTTCAACCTTAAACGATTTCCTCAAAATGATAAGTAATGAAAAGAAGAATTAAAAAAAAAAAAAACAGGCAACAGAAGCGTTAAGTCTATTTGTATTTTCAGTTAAATATAGACCTATATAAACAAAACCCCCAACCGATGGCAATACTACATTTTTTTTAAGTCTTAGTCTTTTTCTGTCCCCCCCCCCCCCCCCATCCCCCCCCCCCCCCCCCCCCCCCCCCCCCACACACACACACACACTCCTCCCCTGTTTCTTTCTCTGTTTGTAATATTTTCTTCAGATTTTCAGTACAAATATAAACCTATATATGTATTTGCTATTTGTTTAGACATTGTTTAGCTTGCGTTGTTCAAATGGGACTATGATTTTATCTAATGAAATTCCGTTTACGTTTACGTCTCTCTCTCTCTCTCTCTCTCTCTCTCTCTCTCTCTCTCTCTCTCTCTCTCTCTCTCTCTCTCTCTCTGCGCGCCTGTGATCTCTTTGTTTTTGTTTTTGTTTTTTTTTTCCTGCAAATGACATTAAAAATTAGCCATGAATTGCCATTTTGATAGATTTCTTAAGCAAAGAATGTACAAAACCACTCCCTCTGATGGCCGTCAAAGGGAGACAACTCAATGGGGGGAGTATTGCTTGGTGCTTTGTGGTTGTGTTGTCTGTTAATTGTGACTTGTGAGAAAGACAATGTTTCGTAGTATGTTAAATAGGCGTTGTCTTGCATCTTACTTGGTACCGTTATTTGTTTGTTGTGTGTGTGTTTTTTTTTTTTCGTAACATTGCGGTCTGTGTCTGTCCCCCTCATTCATTATTCATTATGCCCATCGCTCCCGGGGGATTATAGGCCATCAACGACCCTTCGCCATTGCAGCTGTTCTGGGCTGTTCTGGTCATTATAGTCGGGATGGAGACCGTTCCTTTCCCAGGTGAATGTTTTGGTTCGTTGTCGTCGATGTTTCTGTAACTGGTCTTTTTTATAGGTAGGGTTGTTAGCCCTAGCAAACCCCTGTATCCTCGGGGCGAGGCGGTCCTCCCTTAGTCACCTCTTACGACATGCATGGCAGGACAGTGGGTCTATTCTATGCCCAACCCCAGGGCGGTCTGTCTCCCTCACTTAGGGGTTAATACGATACCATCCTACCCTGTTTCGAACGCAGCATATGTTTTATCTTTGTTATAAGCACTGACCTTCAGTATCGGACAGAAGTTATTCAAATGTACGCACCCCCACATCAACTCCGATCATCCTCCGATGTAAAATGGCTCCTCATTCCTCATGCAAAAATGAAATGCTTTAGTGGATCTTTTCATGTTCGGGTCCAAACGTCTGGAACAATTTGCCTCACGATTTTAGCCGGTTTTTATTCATTGAACCGGCGCAAACGCTGCAGGAGAAAACTTGCTCCTGGATTCGGAAGGAATGTCATGGCAACTAAGACCAAATATCATGAATATTGTATCGCTGTTTCCTATCGTCGTAACCTGTTTCTGATTCAAGTAACATGAATCATGATACTACTCTTAAGATTACACCGACAGAAAAGGAAAAGGCGTTAATAAATGCACAAAGGGATGTTCGAGTTTTCAGTATTCTATTTTTGTGCACATTTTGTGATTGCTATATGCAGAAGAGATGGTTGGTAGAAGGGTTGTGCAAGTGTATGTATATGTATATATATATATATATATATATATATATATATATGTGTGTGTGTGTGTGTGTGTGTGTGTGTGTGTGTGTGCGTGCGTGTGCGTGTGTGTCTGTATGTGTGTGTGTGTGTGTGTCTGTGTGTGCATGAGTGCGTGCGTGTGTGTGTGTGTGTGTGTGTGTGTGTGTGTGTGTGTGTGTGGGGTGTGTGGTACGGCTGCAGGGATGGAAGTTTCAAGCGGATGGTTATTAAACAGAAGGAGTACAGAACAGGAGGAATCCACACATCGCCGTGCCGTGGCGGTAATAAAACATAGCGATAAGTGACACTTCACGATGCTGAAGCGTAGTGCTGTTGGAACTTGTCAGTATCAAACATTAATCAGGTTGGCAAAGACAGTACTGTCGATACGTTGCGCTAAGAAGACTGGTGCTGTTGACATGCAGCGCTGAGGAACACAGTAATAATGGCTGGAAGCGCAATTGACACACGGGGATATCGGTCTGTGCCCCGCCTAATCCAGTACCCTCGACTTAAAGCTCGGATGTTAGTGGCGGCTTCGTCTAAATATGCGTCATCAGCTTCGTGTGATGAACAAAATGACGTCTTTTATCCAGCACATGTGATGTATATCTCTCAGTTGGTAAGTTCATTTTGGATCTTTACAAAATTAGAGCCAACTTTCTATGATTCTGGCGACAGCTCAAAATTCACAATGTATTCTTATAGTCTAGTTTCTTTTTTTTTAAGGTTTGCTTCTGTTTAAACAAGGCAGACTGTTTAAAATTGTTTATTCAGCACGGCTTCCCTAGCTTGATTCTCCATAAAATTATTAACTCAGCTTGCCTTACTGAGCTACATTTTGCAAGAAATGTCTATGTATGGGCGCCCCCTATCCACTTTGAGTCTTGTTTGTTACACTGCGAATGAGAAACTCGTGAATCCTCCCTAGCATTTTGATTTACAGAATGTCAAGCTCTACCTCCAACACACGTAGTATAGTAGAAAGAGACATACTAGGAATGTTGTTGAGGCGAGGGGAGGGGAAGGGGGAAGGGCGAGTAGAGGTGGGGAACAGGTTTTTTTTTTTTTAACACGATACCCACACCATCAGAACGACAAGGCGTTAAGTTAGGCAGTGAGAATGCAGAGTCTGATGTCCGATGTCTAGAATTCGAACTCGCCACCTGTTGAATGCTAGCTCGGTATTCTCAATACTGACCTGGGCAAGAGTGCGGTGCCTAATAGCTCTGTTGGCCAAGATGTGGGGAAAAAGGGGGGGGGGGGGGGGGGGGGGGGGGGGCTGTCTCAGTTCTGTATTCAACCTGTATTCAACCAGAGAGGATGGTATTCTGCTGTGTAAGAATCGCCGTGAATGATCGGATCTCGGTGGAATACAATGTCCTTTAACATACTTTGCTTCTGATCATGCCATAGATGCTATTGATGGGTGTGTCTGAGGAAAAGATCAGTTTGGCAATGTTTGAAGATATTGCTGAAAATCTATTAAAGAGTTGCGATTTTTTGCTGTCTGTTGACAGTTTCGAGCAGAGAGAAAGATCTCATCAGTCTAATGCCGATGTTGGTTTTGAAGGCACTTGTCGTCGTATGAAATATGTCTCGGAGTCGTATGCGCGCGCGCGAACACACACACACACACACACACACACACACACACACACACACACACACACACACACACTCACTCACTCACTCACTCACTCACTCACTCGCCAGTGTGCGATATTCGAAACTGTATAGATTTGTACTGCGACACATGACAGTGAAAGAAATGAGCTCCTAGAAAGCAATCTCAGGAAATGAAAGGGCAGTCAATGATGCCAGCCAGACCCAAACCACCTCTGGCACTACGGTACAGCTATTTGGGAATAAACTTGCGACGACTCAGTTAACATCCGAAGAAAGGTCTTTGAAGAATCAAAAAAAAAAAAGGAAACCTTGTTAACTCTTTCCCAACAGCAAACCATTGATCGTGAAGCCTCTTAAAACGGTAAGAAAGTGAAAAGTTTCAGACAGGGTCACAGACGGTGCAGAGTGCAAGTTCACGCAAAGCTTGCGAGAATATCGCAAAGAAACAAAGATCTTAAAGAAAGTTAAAACATAGCAGCAATTTTAAAACAGAAAAAACCGCCAGATGCACGGTGGGATTGGCTTAAAGTCTACCGGGGAAAAAAAAAAAAGAAATAAATAAAAGCAAAAAAAAAAAAAAAAAAAAAAAAAAAAGAAAAGAAAGAAAAGAAGAAAAGAAGAGGAAAGGGGCACTTGTCAGATGAACATTTCTTGAACAGACTGATTGCGCTAATACGCTGAACTATTTTGAAAGGGATGAATTTGGATGCAGACCTGAACGAGTTCATAATAACAGCTGCATGAAAGAATCGATCACGCAGATGGTGAACACGACCGTAAAATCGATTGGGGGGGGGGGGAGGGGGGGGGGGATAAATTTAAAGTGAAGTTAAAGTAAATCCCTCGGATAACAGGGGCAATTATAAAACAAACACGACGCGTTTCGACATTTTAGGTCTCCTCTTCAGGCAAGATAAACAACATGCTGACTGGAGGGTAGTTCTGACTACACTTTGTAGGTCCACACAATAAAAGACGATAATTGCTGAAGGTGTGTGTCTCTGAACTCAGCGGGGTTTTTTGTTTCTTCTTCTAGACATGGTCTCCTAAGAGAGAAAGTGGATTACCAGACCGCCAACGGAGCAGAACAAACAAGTTACGAAACAGTTGGTCCATTACACAATGCATCCCAAGTACTTCGTAGAATCCTACTGTCTGTCCTTTCCCGAAGAAGAGAAGTTGCAACAACTTTAAGCGATTACCGACCCGTGGCTCTGACTTCCATTGTCATGAAATGCTTTGAAACACTTTGTGTCCATCACGTCTTCACCTTTACAAACCCGCACCTTGACTCACTCTAGGTTGTTTACAAACCCTGCAGAGGCATTGATCGTGCTGTTTTACGCCTCAGCACAGTGCCAGCCTTCACTTAAACAAACAAAAGTCTTTTCTTCGTCTTCTTTTCAGAAACTTTTCTTCTGTTTTCAACACAGCACAGCCCCATCTTTAAGCTGTGTGGGTTGTTTGTTGGTCCGAAATTTACTCTGTGGTGGATATTCCATTTTCTGTTTGTCGACAGAACATAGTTCCACCGTTACCATTCTTGTGATCTCCTTTCACGGCTGTTCTTCAACTGATTCGCCTTTAAGGTACCAGTGCTGTCTCTTGCTCTGTTTATATACTGATGACTATATTGGCATGGACAAAAGTCCTGTCATTTAACGCTGTCACCATTCTGCCATTGAAGATCCCTCAGACTCTCACACTCTGTGTATTTTGATCTCAAAGTTCCGAAAGAAGAAAAAGATGTGAGCTGATTTCCGCAAAAAAAATTACTGCCATATCAAAGGTAATTGAGATGGTCATATTATGTCGAGAGAATGGGCGAATTCAGGTGTCTAGACGCCGCAAGGCAAGCTTATATGCAAGAGATGCATGAAAGACGAATTGTGCAAAAGGCAGGGCAGAGTACAACTCATAAGAACTATGTTGTAGCCAAATACTAATTTTCTTCTACCAGGATGCTGTTTAGAACATGGAAGATAAAATCGAGTACACCGATAACTTTTTCTCAAAAAAAATCGATGAATGTGTATAATTCTTCTTACTTTTGTATGTCATTCTTCTCCAGCAAACCTTGTGCTTGTCAATGAGGAATTGGCCGTGTATTAGTGTGCGCATGCGTGCGTGTGTGCGTACGTGCGTGCATGCGTACGGTGCATGGATGCGTGAAAGGATGTGTGGTGCGCTGTGTTTGGGAGTTTGCACGCGGAGGGGAATGGAGGGGTATTCCTTCATCATGGTTATAGCTTTATTATATTCTCCTTCTCAACTCTGATTCTGTTGTCATGAAATACTAAGCCTTTAAGCTGTGCATTTTAGAGATATCCTGAAACTATGATGTGTTCATAAATATTACACCTTCAGAATTTTTTAATTATTATTATTATATTAGTATCTTAGAAATCGTCTGTTACTCGTTTTATACATGTTTGATGTGTTCTAATTAATTTTGCTTGTTGCTCCTGGCCCAATTTCTCTGTTTCAAGATGAAAAAAAAAGTTTTTTTTTTTTCTTATCTTTTTGTCATATCTTCATATTACATCTTACCCATTGTTGTTTTCTCAGGTGCATACAATATTACCTGTATTTTTGGTAGTGTTTTTTTGAACTAGCAGGGCTGACTACAACATAGCTTTTCTTCTGTTTGTCAGGCTTAGGACCAGGCGTGCTCATTTTCTTCAGAAGAGGATCAATGTTCAATATTTAGCGTGTATGCGTGTGCATATGTGTGCGGGCACTAAGCTGTGTGTGTGTGTGTGTGTGTGTGTGTGTGTGTGTGTGTGTGTGTGTGTGTGTGTGTGAACAGTATAAAATAGAATCTGTTTTGCGGATCCCAGTGAAGTTTTTCCAAGTTGTTTGTACAGTTAATGGAACGTTGAGGTATGTTAGAGCCACACCGACGACAAGAGGAAAGAATGTCTTCTTCAGACGGATCACAATAGTTGTCCTCCAGACCTCTGACCTCAATGCAGCTCTGGCTGAGGGGCAAAAGTCGTTGCTATAGACAGCTCACAGCTGATGTGCTAACACTATTACACAGTGAGCCCGGGGGTGGGGGTGGGGGTGGGCTGAGGGGTTGAGGAACGAAATGCACCTGGGTGCAAATTGTCGCTGGGTAATATTTCGTATTGACGTTGCGGCGCAAAATGTCACCCGCTGATATATTGTACCGACGTTGTGGTGTAAAATGTCACGATGGTAGAGACTTTTTTTTTTTTTTAGTCCACTCTTTACCCGTAGCCTATGCATGCACCATGACCGCTGTATGGCCTTTCTTTCTTTGTTTTACTTTCTTTACCTGTATTCTCAGTCTTTTTTTTTCTATCCTTTCTTTGGCTGAATGTATGTCCCACTCCCTGTTTGTGGTCTTTGCTTTAGTGCCCTATATACCTCTGTGCGTGCATCATTCCTTGTGGGCTCTGTTTCTTTGATTTGATTTCCGTATTCTTCACCTGTATGGAGTCACCATTCTTTGTCTGTTCTTTTTGAATGGCTTGATTTTTGGTGCACTAGTATGTACCATTCCTTGTCAGCCTATTGCCTCATGTACTGCTGACTTTAGTGACTGGAATGCTTTTGTTTCTCTCTCTCCTCTCTCTCTCTCTCTCTCTCTCTCTCTCTCTCTCTCTCTCTCTCTCTCTCTCTCTATCTATCTATCTCTCTCCTCTCTCTCTCTCTCTCTCCTCTCTCTCTCTCTCTCTCTCTCTCTCTCTTGACAGTTTACATGTCTATGTGCATGAATGTTGACGTGCGTGTGTGCCGGCATGGTTCGCAAATTTCTATGGATGTGAACCAATACGCTTTTCTGTTGTGTTGCTGGGACAGAACACAAAGAAAGAAGAAAAAGTAGTGGCATTCCCAATACGGGGAGGGAGGGGAGGTATTATGTCATAACGTGTATTGATTCCCACACCTTGAGCGACCACCAAACCACAATTATTGTCCAGCTGCTTTTCCTCATGTTGAACATTGCCCTAGCAAACCTCGCGCCAATGTATGTGCGTGTAGATATTGGCACATATTGAACATTGCCCTACAAACCTCGTCGCCTCTCTCTCTCCTCTGCGTGTTCTCCTCCCTCTCTCTTCTCTCCTCTCTCTCTCTCTTTTCTCTTCTCCTCTCTCTCTCTCTCTCTCTCCCCCCAGCACTCTTCTCTCCTCTCTCTCTCTCTCTCATCTGCTCATTGAAAAGCAGTCACTGGCACTCTCTCTTGTCTCTCTCCTCATCTTCTCCCCTCTCTGGTCTCTCGTAACACGGTCATGCGATGATATGGCAAATATCCTACCGTCACTTCTCACATACTCTCTTCTCTCTCGTGTTCCTGTGATAATGTCCGAGGAACATGTGGTATAACACGGTCATGCGATGATATGGCAATATCCTATCCTACCGTTTCTCCTTAATACTCTTTGGCGTCCTGTGATAATGTCCGAGGAACAGTGTACAACACTAGCGCACAAGTGCGCCTCTGTGGAGAACTCTCTCCAACATGAAAATGACATTTTCACGAAAGAAGTACTGCTCCGCCAGATGAAAGAGACAACCAAATTACAAAACAAAACGGGACGCGTTTTGAGCTCTTTAGTCTTCTTCAGGCAAGGTAAACAACATTCAGGACAATGAAAATGAAGAACGAGCAATCACTCATCTCCCCAAATTGGTCACAAAATGAACGTTGCTCGTTCTTCATTCTCATTGTCTTAAATGTTGCTTATCTTACCTGGAGAAGACCAAAGAGGTCGAAGCGCGTCATGTTTTGTCTTGTTGATTTGTTTGTCCCTTTCGCCCCCACAGAATAGTAATTTTGCTTTTAAGTTTGTTTCAATTTCCCGCTCACTGTCAACTGGAGGTGAAGACATAATAAAACCAATGCTGACAAGACGTGTTACGCTTCCCATCTCTGTCACCCTGCAGTTGTGACGTCATGGAGATGTTGGAGCACACACAGAGAGTCTAACAGAGGCCCCATTTACAAGGTCGGTTGCGTGGCATAGGTCAAGAAACTAAACGAGGGCTATGTCAAACAGTCCTCCGTATTTGACAAGGGCTTATACTCACGTATCACGTGCTTCCTGGACTCACTGTAATCTGTGGCTTAAATTGGTGTTTGAGCGTCATGGACGTATGATCGACACCCACTTGAGCAGTGATGTGAATGACTGCTTGACCGTTATCGGATCCCGTCTACTCAGTGGACACCCTGTCCTTGGCGCTCAGAGTTTTATTCTACTGGGAAACGGGGGGATGTTTGCAGACAACAGAGCTGGAACCATGAACATGAATTATTAATGAAATCACTGTCTTCACGTGAGATCGTAATTTGCAGTTACCTCCGGCCTTTGTTTGCATCAACCTTCATTCTCCTCTTTTTTTTTTCTTCTGCAAAAACCCATTCGTTATTCTGACCTCTCCTACACTGACTTCCTGATCAGCTTGGCTGCCAAGGAGCCATTCGTTGGATTTCCACAGTTTCCTCTCAAAATCCGAGCTGCGCCGTCCCATAACACCTGATGGTCTCCAATCAAATCTGGGCCACGTGGGATCGTTCCGTGCCCACGAAGCCAGAGAGTGCCGAGCTGTTGCTTGGAGTGAGCGGCCACACGAAGGGGACGTGGTTAGACACTAGTCCACAGCTGTAAAATCAATGTCTTAGCTCCATCCAGCACACTGCACACAGACCTTGGTGGTAACTGCATTTTCCAGCGCATTTTCGTCCACGCGAGAGAGAAAACGAAGAAGCGAACGAACAAACAAATATCTAGTTAGTAATGGAAAGAAGAAAAAGGCGCGAAATGTCTTGGTTTTGCTGTGACCCCAGCAGAGATGGGGAAAGGTTCCAAAACATATATTACAAAAAATATAAACATAGATATACTAAAACATATTATCAGGGTACATCACAAAGAGGATAATGATAACAAGAATGCATTGAGAAACATCTAGCTGGGCAAAAGTCAGAGCAAGAGAGAGAGAGAGAGAGAGAGAGAGAGATGAACAATGTGCGTGTTGAAAGATTCATTCATATTTCCGACAAATGGTTGTGATGGAGCCCGTTGGGGTTGGCTGGGCCATAAACGACACAACTGGTGAGGGGGGGAAGGGCGCGCCGTGCTGTGACCTTCAAATCCCTGTCTGAGGTTTATCCTTCATATCTGCAGTGGTAGATGATTTTTGCCTAACTGACAGTATGTGCTTGAGTGGGTGAATGGGGAATAATAAGTGCTTCTCAAAATGAACCTTCAGCAAGCTTATAGTCTCCTAAGCGGGAGACCATCTCCAATGGGGAGGAAGCTCACTAACATATAACTCCTGGTCAGATACCGATATTTCGAAACCTGATTGTTTCTCCTCAGTGACCGCGGAAAGTGGTAATTTGACTCCTCTGCCCTTTCGGTTTTTAAAGAATGCTATACCAGAAAAAGGCTGGTGTGTGCAATACCGTAGTATGTTTGTTGAGTTTTCAAAAAACTAAAAAGGTGCCACCTAAGAAGCAAAAGAAAATCATGAAAGAGCAAAACAAACTACATTTTCTTGCCAGCCTTTTTCTGGTATAGCATTCTTCTTAAAACTGAAAAGGCAGAGGAGTCAAATTACCACTTTCCGCGGTCACTGGGGAGAAAGTCAGGTTTCGAAATATCGGTATCTGACCAGGAGTTATATGTTAGTGAGCTTCCTCCCCATTGGAGATGGTCTCCCGCTTAGGAGACTATAAGCTTGCTGAAGGTTCATTTTGAGAAGCACTTATTATTCCCCATTCACCCACTCAAGCACATACTGTCAGTTAGGCAGAATCATCTACCACTGCAGAGATGAAGGCTTACCACCCCCCTATTTCTACAATCTGAGGCATAAGAGCAAGCTTTGTTTATAATTCAACATTTTTTTTGCAGTCATTGCGACACCTAGCTGCTTTGTAAGTTGCTGGAATGGTGCTCGTTACTTATCCTTGGAATTTATTGTGTTTATTGTAATTCCTTGCGGATTCATTCCAAGAACTGGCCCTCAGCACTTGTGTCTTAAGAGGTTATCTTTTTATATTTTCTACTTTTTCACAAGAAAATGTAGCTTGTTTTTGCTCTTTCATGATTTTCTTTTGCTTCTTAGGTGGCACCTTTGTTTTTTTTTGAAAACTCAACAAACATACTACGGTATTGCACACCAGCCTTTTTCTGGTATAGCATTCTTCTTAAAACCGAAAAGGCAGAGGAGTCAAATTACCACTTTCCGTGGTCACTGAGGAGAAACAATCAGGTTTCGAAATATCGGTATCTGACCAGGAGTTATATGTTAGTGAGCTTTCTCCCCATTGGAGATGGTCTCCCGAAAAGCAAGCTTTGTTTTAATTCAATATATGTATGTATACACATATGATTGATTTTATCTATGTGTGCACATGAATGTATCTCTCTCTCTCTCTCTTTCTCTATTTATATATATACATATATATACACATATATATATATATATACATATGTGTGTGTGTGAATATCGTCGTGCATTATGTGATCTGTACACACTTTCATTCATCAAAACCCTATGCGGCAACATTGAATGTGATAATATGTATCGAGTGTAGTAACCATACAGAAAAAGACCTCAGAAATCCAGCAAGTTTGTTATCTGATCAGTGAAACGCACAGAAAGCCTCCGTCCCAGTCACTTAATACTCTCCTCCTAGTGTCTGTGAAAGAATGAAAAACTAGGAATGGACTGGTGCCGAGGGATCAGAAGACGAGGGAATCAGACGGCGCCTTTGTGAAGGTGACAGGGTAACGAGTCCAAAGCTGAGGCAGTCTGCAAGCTGTGTTTCATCGTTCCTGGAAGCTTTCTTTTTTTTTTTTTTTACCTGATTTCGCTGCTGACAGGTCTGTCTAGTCTTCACAGGCCTGTCTAGTCCTCTTTCTTCTCGTCAGTGTGAACGGGCGTCGACTACGTGAGGACCCTCTCCTTCTTCCCTCTCCTTCTTCCACTCCCCCCCCCCCCCCCCCCCCACACACACACACACACACATACACACACACACACACACACACACGCATACAAAACACACGCGTGCGCATACACACACACACACACACACTCTCTCTCTCTCTCTCTCACACACACACACACACACACACACACACCACACCACACCACACACACACACACACGCGCGCGCGCGCACGCACACGCACATACATGCGCACGCATGCACGCACACACAGAGTTTTTTTTTTTCATTCTTATCTTGATATTACATCTTATGTATTTTTTTTTTCGCGGTCGCATATGTTATTGCCTTCATTTTGGGCAGTGCTTTTGAATTAGCAGGGCTGACTGCTTCATAGTCTTTCTTCTGGTTTGTTTGTTTGTTGCTTTGGTGTGTTGTTTTGTTGTTGTTGTTGCTGTTGTTGTTGTTGTTGTTTGTCATTGCTGTCCCATCTTTTGTAGCAGTAGCATTGCTCTCACGCCTCTCATTCTGACCCCTCGCCTACAGCCACAGCCTCGACACTGGCAATCCACCGGGAGCGGTCAATGTTAAGTCGTCAAGAGGAACCCACCGGAGGAGACACTGCACTGCTGCTGAGTCACCTGGGAGGTGTTCAGTAGTGCCTGTTTTGATCTAGCTTACGCAGGGCACCACCTACGTAGCCCTCTACTGACGGCAAACATTGCTTAGTCGTGGTGCTGGCATGAGTGAGCTCTCCCTTTGCAGGGCGCCATCTTCTCCATCCAGTGACAGTCCCCATGAATTTGTCGATTCCAATTCAGTTTCAGTTTCAGTTTCATCAAGGAGGCGTCACTGCGTGCGGGCTAGTCCATATACGGTACACTACATCCGCTAAGTTTTGAGACCACACTACGCATGATTTGAAGCTGATGGATAAAAAATTAACAACTGAGATGAGACAATTCAAGAAGAGGGTCTCGACCTTCCTTCAATGCAGACAAGACACAAGCTGGAACAGGTGAAGGCATATTTCAGAGCCCTTGAAAATCCCCAAAACCCACTTCATGCGGCGGTCAAGGAAACAAAAGGCACTCGGCTAGGATGTGGAAAATCATGGATCGGACAGGCAGAAGACAGTATACAGCTTGCGTGCCAGTTAGCAGATGTTGATTCCAAGGCCATAGATAATAGAAAGGGCATTGAAACTGAGAGTCGGGCACAAAGGGCCACAGAATTCAAGACATTTTTTTAATGTTGATCAATGAGAATGAGGATGATGAAGGTGATGCTACGGGATTTCCATTCCGGTCTGAGACTGCATGACAGGGTTGCACTCTACGCTTACTTTCATAGTATACCCTAGTGTCAACCAGGTTTGAGAGATACAGACACCTGCAGTGGGTGTCTGGAAATTTGAGCAACACTCTCAGAGACGCATCCATTTAGAGGACGAAACTCGACTGTGTGGTCCCAGTCTTCGCAGTTGAGCCTTAAGCAACTCTACTCTTGGTAGGAGCCGGTCAGGGCAGTAAAATTCCACATGGCTCTGATGGGAATTGAACCCACGACCTCCCAGCTTGGAGTTAGCAAAGCTAACCACTTCACCACAGTAGCTGATGTCTTTCTTCAATTTGCTAGGCTTTCTGCATTCTGCAGAAGAAGATTAATGTTTACTACTTAGCTTGTAAGTGCATGCGCATGTGTGTGTGTGTGTGTGTGTGTGTGTGTGTGTGTGTGTGTGTGTGTGTGTGTGTGTGAACAGTATAAATTAGAATCTGTTTGGCGATCCCAGTGAAGTCTTTCCAAGTTGTTTGCACAGTTAATGGAACTTTGAGGTCTGTTGCAGCTGCACTGATCACAAGAGGAAAGAAGGTCTTCTTCAGGCAGATCACAATAGTTGTCCTCCATACCTCTGACCCCAATGCAGCTCACACATCACGCAGCTTTGGCTGAGGGGCAAAAGTCTTTGCTATGCTAAAGACAGCTCACAGCTGCTGTGCTAACACTATTACACAGTGAGCCCTATGGGGGTGTTGTGGAACAAAATGTCACCTGGGTACAAATTGGTATATCGTACCGACGTTGCGATACAAAATGTCATTCGGTGATATACAATCCCGACATTGTGAAGCAAAATGTCACCTGGTCATATATCTTACTGACGTTGTGGCGCAAAATGGCACCAGACTTGTATTTTGATCTTTCTGTTTACTAGTTGTCCTAAATTTTACCATTACTGGTATGTTGTCTGTCTTTACCTGCATTCTTAGTCTGTGGTCTTTTCAGTTCATCCTTTTCTTTTTGCTAAATGTATGCCCAATTCCCTGTTTGTGGTCTTTGTTTTTGCTTTTTTCTGTACCTCTATATATGTATCATTTCCTGTGGGTTCTCTTTCTTTTGATTTCATTTTTGTTCTTCACCTGTATCCAATCACCATTCTTTGTCTGTTTTTTAATCTAGTTTTGACTCTTGGTGCACTAGTATGTACCTTTTTTTTTGTCTGCCTATTGCCCTATGTGCTGCTAACTTTAGTGACTGGAATGCTCATATTAAGAGCGAATCAGTTTCGTTAATTCCTTCATGTTTTATATATGAGTCTGTTCTTCTGTCAACAATACCTTTTTACATGTCCTTTGTCTCTTGTCCCTGTCTGTCTGCTTGCCCGATTGTCTGTCTATCTATCTGTCTGTCTGTCTGTCTTGTCTGTCTGTCTGTATGTCTGTCTGTCTCACTCTCTTTCTCTCTCTCTCTCTCTCTCTCTCTCTCTCTCTCTCTCTCTCTCTCTCTCTCTTTCAGTTGACGTGTCTATGTGAGTGTAGATGTGCGAATGTGGATGTATGTTTGTGCCTGCATGGATTCCAAATTTCCACGTATGTAAACTAATACGTCTTTCTATTGTGTTGCTAGTGTAGAACACAAAGCAAGAAGAAAATAGAGCGGCATTCCCTGTGGAAGGGGGGAGGGGTAATATATCATATCGTGTATTGATTTCCACACCATTCAAACAACAATTATTGGCGAGCTTTTGCTTTTCCTTACGCTGAACATTGCCCTTGCAAACCTCGCCCCAATATATGCATGTAGTATATTGGCACATAACTTGTTGAGCAAGTTTTTCATTTATTCTCTCTCTCTCTCTATCTCTCTCTCTCTCTCTCTCTCTCTCTCTCTCTCTCTCTGTCTGTCTTGTCTCTCTCTCTGTCTCTCTCTCTCTCTCTCTCTCTCTCTCTCTCTCTCTCTCTCTCTCTCTCTCTCTCTCTCTCTCAGGGCTGGGTGGAAAAAAGCATGCGCAATTTGCTTATCTCATTACCCTGGTAAAATAAAATTTCGTTCGTTCGTTCGTTCTCTCTCTCTCTCTCTCTCTCTCTCTCTCTCTCTCTCTCTCTCTCTTTCTCTAGTGTAACATATTGACCAAAGTGGCCCTTGGTGCAGGTCCTTTCCTGATTATCATGTGGTGTGAAATGGTCATGCTGTTACTCCTTAACAGAAAAAGCAAATTCTTTGGCGTCCTCCGGTAATGTCCAAGGAGCCGTGTAAAACCCTGGTGCACAAGTGCACCTCTGTCCAGAGATCTCCTCCATCCTCCAGCCTGCAGCCACTGTTTTTCTTCTTGTGTGTGTTCTTTGGATATTTGTTCAGACTGCCAAAGCAGGCTGAGATGAATGTGTTTAGTGCCGAATGTTCCCGCCTAAAGAGAAACTATATGATGTTCAAGAAAAAAGCACTACTCCACCAGACAAAAGAGATAAAGTACAAGACAAAACACGAAGTGTTGTGACTTTGTAGTCTTCTTCAGTCAAGATAAAACAACATTCAGAGCAATGAAAAGGAAGAACGAGCAATCACTTATCTCCTCAAATTAGGCACAAAATGAATGTTGCTCGTTCTTCATTTTCATTGTCCTACATGTTGCTTATCTTGCCTGAAGAGGACCAGAGAGGTCGAAAGGCGTCGTATATGTCTCGTAATTTGTTTATCCCTTTCGTCCAGCAAAATTGTAATTTTTCATGTAAGTTTGTTTCAATTTACGCTCGCAATCACCGCACTTTGAAACTAACTGTAGTATTTTCGATAATTGGGGGTGAAGACATACAGAAAGCCAAGGCCGGCATGATGTTTTGATACTTCCCATCTCAGCCACCCTGCAGTTGTGATGACATGGAGATGTTCGATCAAACAGAGTGTCTGACAGAGACAGAGGCCAAGGGTCGATTATAAGGTCGGCTGTGTGGTGCAGGTAAAGAAATTCAAGGACTATGTCAGACAGTCCTCCCATATTGGTCAAGGGCCGACAATCACGCATCACCTGAATCCTGCACTCTCTGTGTATGGCCACTCACTGTAATCTATGGCACTGCTGTTTCTAACTGGTGTTTGAACGTTGTGCACGTATTTTCAATACCCACTTAAGCAGTGGAATGAGTGATTGCCCGACCGTTATTGAACCCATCTGTTCAGTGGATACCCTTTCCTGGCAGCCAGTGTTTTCCTCTACCAGCAAACTGGGGATGTTTGCAGACAACAGAGCTGGAACCAAGAACGTGAATTAGTGATGAAATTACTAGGTTCACGTGAGATCGTAATTTGCAATTACCTCCGATCTCTGTTTGATTCTACCTTCATTCCCCTCCTTTTTGTTTGTTTGTTCTTAAAAACCCATCCATTATACTCACCTCTCCTACACTGGCTTTCTGATCAGCTTGGCTGCAAAGGGGCCATTGTTTGATTTCCAACTTGTTCTCTCAAAATCCGAGCTGCTCTGTCCCATAAAACCTGATGGTCTCCAATCACATTTGGGCCACGTGTGATCGTTGCGTGCTGACAAAGCCAGAGAGTGCTGAGCTGTTGCTTGGGAGTGAGCGGCCACACGAAGGGGACGTGGTTAGACACCAGTCCACAGCGGTAAAATCAATGTCTCAGCTCCAATCAGCTTACGTCACACAGACCTTGGTGGTAAGTGCATTTCCAGCACATTTTCATCCATGGAAGAGAGGAAACGAAGAAATGAACGAAAAAACAAATGTGTCTTGTTAGTGAAGGGAAGAAGAAATAGGCGCGAAATGACTTATTTTTATTCTGCCCTTAGCAAAGAAGGGGAAAGGTACAAAACATATATTACAAAATATCTGAACATAGATATACTAAAACTTATCAGAGTACGTCACAAATAGAATATTGACAGCAAGAATACATTGAGAAACATCAAGATGCAATAAATCAAAGAGAGAGGAGAGAGACAGAGACAGAGAGAGAGAGATGTAATAGGATAATGTGCGTTTTGAAAAATTCATTGGTCGTTCTGACAAATGGTTGTGATGGTGGCCTTGCGGTCAGCTGGGCAGCAAAAGCAACAACTGGTGAGGGAGGTACCATACTGTGCCCTTGAAATCCTTCTCCTCTGGGTTTTACAACTGCAGACTAAAAATAACGAATGAAAAACAATCATGTTCGTGATGATTCTCTCTCTCTCTCTCTCTCTCTCTCTCTCTCTCTCTCTCTCTCTCTCTCTCTCTCTCTCTCTCTCTCTGTCTCTCGCTCGCTCGCTCGCTCGCAGTTTACGTGTCTATTTGCGTGTAGATGTGTGAATGTGGACGTGCGTGCGTGCCTGCATGGATTACGCATGTGCATATCTGTAAACTAATACGTCTTGTGTTGCTGGTATAGAACAGAAAGGAAGACGTGAAGGTAGTGGTTTTCCCAGCAGACTCGTGGAGTGTTATGTCACATCGTGCATTGATTCCCACACCTTGGAGCGACCATTAAACAACAATCATTGTCCAGCTGCTTTTCCCTTCACCTGTACATTGCCCTTGCAAAGCTTGCCCCCATGTATGCGTGTGTACAATATTGGCACGTAACCTGTTGGGGAAGGTTTCATTTACTCTCTCTCTCTCTCTCTCTCTCTCTCTCTCTCTCTCTCTCTCTCTCTCTCTCTCTCTCTCTAGTGTTGAATATTGACCAAAGTAGCCATCTGTGCATGTCCTCTGCTGACTATCACATGGTATGATAAGAAAATATGTCACAAGTACTCTTTAATACTGAAAGCAGTTTCTTTGGCGTCCTATGATAAACTCCGAGCTGCAGTGTAAAAACCCCAGTGCACAAGTGCACCACCATCCACAATTCTCCAACATCAAAAGGAAAACTGTTTACTGCAGCCACCATTTTTGTTTCCATTGGATATATGTTCAGACTTTCAAATTAAACTGAGATGAAAGTGCTTAGTTTCAAATGGCCTGTCATTGAAAAACTATAGCATTTTCAAGGGAAAAAATTCTATTCCACTGGGCAAAAGGGACAAAAGACGCGTCTCGACCTCTTTGGTCATCTTCAAGCAAAATAAACAACATGCAGGAAAA
This sequence comes from Conus betulinus, assembly GCA_016801955.1. Lineage (NCBI taxonomy): Eukaryota > Metazoa > Mollusca > Gastropoda > Neogastropoda > Conidae > Conus > Conus betulinus. The sequence goes on from JADBJO010003538.1 coordinate 58,028, forward strand.
TGAAAGGGTAGAATGAGCAATCACTTATCTCCTCAAACTGGCCGCAAAGAGGATGTTGTTAGTTCTTCATTTTCACAGTTCTGAATGCTGCTTACCCTGCCTGCAGAAAACCAAGCAGGTCGAAAGACGTCATGTTTTGTCTTGTAATTTGTTTCCCCTCTCTCTTCCGGTGGAACAGTATTTTTCCTTTTAAGTTTATTTCAATTTCTGCCTGCAGTGACCTCACTTTGAAACTAACCATAGTATTTTCTATTATTGGGGGTGAAGACATGGAAAGCAAAAGCTGACGAGATGTTTTATCATTCCCATCCCTGTCACCCTGCAGTGCTGAAAACATGGAGATGTTGGAGCATACAGAGAGTCTGACAGAGGTCAACGGCCGATTATAAGGTCGGTGCATGCGCGCAGGCCAAGAAATTCAACAAGGGCTATGTCAAAGAATCCTCCTATATTGGACAAGGGCCGACAATCAGGCATCACCTGTATCCTGAACACGCTGTGCATGGCTACTCACTGTAATCTGTGGCTCTGCTGTTTGCAACTGTGTTTGATCATCGTGGACGTATTATCGACGTCCACTTGAGCAGTGGTGTGAGTAATTGCCTGACCATTATTAGACCCCTTCCACTCAGTGGACACCCTTTTCTGGCGGCCAGAGTTTTCCTCTACTAGCAGCAACGAGGGATGTTTGCAGACAACAGAGCTGGAACCAAGAACGTGAATTAGTGATGAAATTACTAGGTTCACGTGAGATCGTAATTTGCAATTACCTCCGACCTCTGTTTGATTCTACCTTCATTCCCCTCATTTCTTTTTGGTTGTTAAAAACCCATTCATTATACTCGCCTCCCCTACACTGGCTTTCTGATCAGCTTGGCTGCAAAGGAGCCATTTGTTTGGTTTCCACCTTGTACTCTCAAAATCCGGGCTGCTCTGTCCCATAAAACCTGATGGTCTCCAATCACATTTGGGCCATGTGTGATCGTTGCGTGCTGACAAAGCCAGAGAGTGCTGAGCTGCTGCTTGGAGTGAGCGACCACATGAAGGGGACGTGGTTAGACACCAGTCCACAGCTGTAAAATCAATGTCTCAGCTCCAATCAGCTTACGTCACACAGACCTTGGTGGTAACTGCATTTCCAGCACATTTTCATCCACGCCGGAGAGAGAAAACGAAGAAACGAACGAACAAACAAATGTGCCTTGTTAGCGATGGAAGAAGAAATAGGGGGGCGAAATGACTTTTTTCATTCTGCCCTTAGCAAAGAAGGGGAAAGGTACAAAAACATACATTACAAAATATCTAAATATAGACATACCAAAACATATCAGAGTACGTCACACACAGAATACAGATAGCAAGAATACAATGAGAAACATCAAGATGCACAAAAATGAGAGAGAGAGAGAGAGAGAGAGAGAGAGAGAGAGAGAGATGTAATAGGAATAGTGTGCGTTTTGAAAATTCATTGGTCGTTCTGACAAATGGTTGTGATGGTGGCCTTATGGTCAGCTGGGCAGCAAAAGCAACAACTGGTGAGGGAGGTACCATACTGTGCCCTTGAAAGCCTTCTCTGGGTTTTACAACTGCAGACTAAAAATAACGAATGAAAAACAACCAAGTGGGTGATAATTCTCTCTCTCTCTCTCTCTCTCTCTCTCTCTCTCTCTCTCTCTCTCTCTCTCTCTCTCTCTCTCTCTCGCTCGCTCGCTCGCCGCTCGCTCGCTCGCAGTTTACGTGTCTGCGTGTAGATGTGTGAATGAGGACGTGCGTGTGTGTCTGCATGGATTACGCATGTGCATATATGCAAACTAATAAAACGCCTTGTGTTTCTGGTATAGAACAGAAAGGAAGAAGTTAAGATAGCGGTTTTCCCAGTAGGCTGGCAGGGTGTTATGTCACATTGTGTATTGATTCCCACGCCTTGGAGCGACTGTCAAACAACAGTCATTGTCCAGCTGTTTTTCCCTCCCCTCTACATTGCCCTAGCAAAACTGGCCCCCATGTATGTGTGTGTGTACCATATTGGCACATAACCTGTGGAGGAAGTTTTCATTAAACCTTCTCTCTCTCTCTCTCTCTCTCTCTCTCTCTCTCTCTCTCTCTATCTATCTATCTATCTATCTATCTATCTACCTATCTATCTATCTATCTATCTATCTAGTGTTGAATATCGATCAGTAGCCATCTGTGCAGGTCCTTTCCTGATTATCGCATCATATCATATGAAAATATCTCACAAGTACTCTTTAACACTGAAAGCAGTTTTTTTTGGCGTCCTATGATAATATCCAGAGTGCAGTAAAAAAAAAAAACCCAGTGCACAAGTGCACCACCATTCAGAACTCTTCAACATCAAAAGGAAAATTGTTTACTGCAGCCACTATTTTTGTTTCTATTGGATATGTGTTCAGACTTTCAAATTAAGCTGAGATGAAAGTGCTTAGTTTCAAATGGCCCTGTCATTGAAAAACTATAGCATTTTCAAGGAAAAAAAATTCTATTCCACTGGACAAAAGGGACAAACGACGCGTTTCGACCTCTTTGGTCATCTTCAAGCAAAATAAACAACATGCAGGAAAATGAAAATGTAGAATGAGCAATCACTTATCTCCTCAAACTGGGCGCAAAGAGCATGTTGCTTGTTCTTCATTTCCACTGTTGTGAAAGCTGCGTACCCTTCCTGCAGAAGACCAACAGGTCGAAAGACGTCATGTTTTGTCTTGTAATATGTTTGCCCCTTTCTTCCGGTGTAACAGTATTTTTGCCTTTAAGTTTATTTCAGTTTCTGCCCACAATGACCTCATGTTGAAACTAACCATAGTATTTTCAATAGTTGGGGGTGAAGATATAGAAAGCAAAAAGCCGACAAGATGTTTTATAATTCCCATCCCTGTCACCCTGCAGGGCTGAAATTATGGAGATGTTGGGGCATACAGAGAGTCTGACAGAGGCCAGTGGCCGATTATAAGGTCAGTTGCACGGCGCAGACCAAGCACTTCAACAAGGGCTATGTCAAAGAATCCTCCTATATGGACAAGGCTGACAATCAGGCATCACCTGCACCCTGGACACGCTGTGCATGGCTACTCACTGTAATCTGTGGCTCTGCTGTTTGCAACTGTGTTTGATCATCGTGGACATATTATCGTCACCCACTCGAGCAGTGGTGTGAGTAATTGCCTGACCGTTATTGGATCCCTTCCGCTCAGTGGACACCCTTTTCTGGCGGCCAGTTTTCCTCTACTAGCAAATGGGATATGTTTGCAGACAACAGAGCTGGAACCAAGAACGTGAATTATTGATGAAATTACTAGGTTCACGTGAGATCGTAATTTGCAATTACCTCCGACCTCTGTTTGATTCTACTACCATTCCCCTCTCTTTTTTTTTTTGTTCTTAAAAACCCATTCATTACACTCACCTCTCCTACACTGGTTTTCTGATCAGCTTGGCTGCAAAGGAGCCATTTGTTTGATTTCCAACTTGTTCTCTCAAAATCCGGGCTGCTCTGTCCCATAAAACCTGATTTGGGCCACGTGTGATCGTTGCGTGCTGACAAGCCAGAGAGTGCTGAGCTGTTGCATGGTGTGAGCGACCACACGTAGGGGACGTGGTTAAAAACATCGGTCCACAGCTGTAAAATCAATGTCTCAGCTCCAATCAGCTTATGTCACACAGACCTTGGTGTACCTGCATTGCCTATACATTTCATCCATACAAGAGAGAAAAAGAAACAAAGAAACGGACGTACACACATTTTTCTTGTTAATGATGGAAAGAAGAAATAGGCGTGAAATGACTTATTATCAGTCTGCCCTCAGCAAAGAATGGGAAAGGTGCAAAAAAGAAAAATAATACGAATTGAAAAAAAAATATCAATATAGATATACCGACACATATAAGAGTGCATCACAAAGAGAATACTGATAACAAGTTGAAATGAAAAACATTTAGCTGCACAAAAATCAGAGAGAGAGAGAGAGAGAGAGAGGCAGACAGACAGAGAGAGACAAAGACACACATACACACACACACACACACACGTACGCGCGCGTACACACACACACACACACGCACGCACGCACGCACGCACGCACGCACGCACGCACGCACACACACACACACACACACACACACACACACACACACACACACACACACACACACACACACACCACACACACACACACACACACACACACACGCACACACACACACACACAACACTGACTGACTGACTGAAACCAATTTATTGTCAGGTTAACTCATGGTTGTACTGACATTTAAGAAAACATTATGAACAGAATATCAACGTTTTTCATTCAAAGAAAAGGAACATAATTAACACACAAAAGCACGCGCGCGCGCGCACGCACACACACACACACACACACACACACACACACACACACACACACACACACACACACACACACACACACACTGACAGTGTCCTTGAGACCCCGCTATTTGCCGCGCGAGTTTGGCCGCATATTTGTGACAGTTGTGTGTGACCAATCATCTGCAACACGTACTGGGAGCACAATAGCCAGTGTTGTCCGTGATCTGCAAATGATATCTGCTGATGCTCCCTGTTTTGTTGTGGGGTGACTTTAACCATTGTGACCTGAAAAAAAAATTCTTCCTTCTTTTAAGCAGTATGTAGCCTGTCCCCACGCGGATTGATAACACAATTGAGTTGTGCTATGGAAACATCCCTGGTGCATTTAAATCTTTTTGTCTGCCACCTGTTGGTTTGTCTGACCATAATACTGTGCAACCGATCCCTGCATACAAACCTAAAATACAAACTGAGCCTGTTGTGAGGAAGAGTGTGAAAGTATGGACGGCTGAGAGTGTGGATGAGCTGAGAGGATGTTTTGAGCGTACTGACTGGAGTGTGCTGACTGACTCATGCCAAAATGTTCACGAAGCGGCAGATGTGGTTACTGACTATATCCTTTTTGTGGAGACATGATTATCCCAACAAAAACAATTAAGCTGTTTCCAAACAACAAGCCATGGATCACGGGGTCATTTAAGACACTTCTTAACGAGAAAAAGATAGTATTTCAGGCTGGTGACAAAAAAGAGAAAGGAAACGAGTACGAACAAAGCTTAGGTGCGGAATACGGAGGGCCCAAAAGGAATTCAAAGCTAAGTAGAAGAGCGGTTTCAGTTAGGAAGAATGAAGGATGCATGGGATGGGTTAAAGATTCTAACGGGTGAAGCCAAAAAGAAAGCAAGATCTTGCCAGATGAACATTAATGACCAAACTGATTTTTCGAACAAACTCAATTATTTCTATTGTCGTTTTGAAAGAAATGATCTGGGTGGGACGGTAGACAATGTGGTAAAAGAGCTAAACAAAAGGATCAAAGACAACAGAGACGAACAAGACTTTGAGATCTATGGGGATGTTGTGAAGTCACTGTTTTCGAAACTGAATATCAGGAAATCAGTGGGTCCAGATAATATCAGTGGAAGATTGCTGAAATTGTGTGCTTCTGAATTTTTGTAATGTGTTCTGTAAGATTTTCAATTGGTCTCATAAGGCAAGCTCTGTACCCAGTATCTGGAAAAATTCCACTGTCTCAAAATATTTCCCAACAACAAACCTTGGGTTACAAAATCTCTGACAGTAACTCTAAATGAGAAAAAAATAGCTTTTCAATCAGGCAATAAAAGCGATCGTAAGGTTGTACAAAAGAAACTGCAAACAGAGATTGAAGAATCAAAGAGAGCTTACAAGAGAAAAGTCGAAAACTTGTTCCAGAATGGAAATATGCGAGATGCATGGAAAGGAATAAAGGTTTTATCAGGTTCAGGAAAATGTTCAAACCAAACCAAAATATTAGTAACAAAAAAAACAGCAAAAGAACAGAAGCAATTTGCAGAAAAGCTGAACGATTTTTACTGTATATTTGATGATAAAGATTTTAGTAAAGAATTAAAGGAAGTGAAGGAAGAACTCCAAAGCAATGTTAAAAACGATGTTGATGGAAGTGATTCTGTTGTGATTGAGGAAAAAGATGTTCAGTCTTTTTTCAAACGTTTAAATGTGCGAAAGGCAATGGGCCCTGATAATATCTGTGGAAAATTGTTGAAGGTGTGTGCTTCTCAGCTCTCCTATGTTACAGTCGTTTGTTTACCTGGTCACTTAGAGAATGTATAATTCCTGTTCTATGGAAAAATGCCACTGTATGTCTGTTCCCAAAAAACGCAACCCAAGCTGTTTAAATGATTACCGACCAGTTGCCTCTCACATCTGTTGCAAATGAAATGTCTTGAAAGAATTGTCCTCTGTTGTTTTTAAAAGATACTACACAGTACCAAGACCCGTTTCAATTCGCATACCAACAGAACAGATCAACAGATGATGCCACACTCACACTTCTCCATCATGCGTTTTTCACACCTCGAGAAACCTGCCTCCTTTGTACGCATTCTCTTTATTGATTTCTCATCACCATTCAACACCATACAACCACATCTGATGGCAAAGAAACTCATTAACATAAATGTGTGTAACAAGCTCATTCTTTGGATAATTGATTTTCTAACACAGAGGACACAGTCTGTTCGATATCAAAGTGTTGTTTCGTCTTCCAGAGTCATTTCAACTGGCGCACCCCAGGGTACTGTTTTATCACCAGTGTTTTTACTCTGTACACAAATGATTGTTCAGGAAGTGATTCAGCTCTGTACATTAAATATTCAGATGACTCAGCACTTGTAGATCTTCCAACTCTGATTCTGTTTACTTCAAGGAGATTCAAAGATTGTTGACTGGTGCGATCATAACTATCTTGATCTAAATGTAACAAAAACGAAAGAAATGTTGATTGATTTTAGAAAGAATCCAAAAGCTGTACCACCGCTTTTTATCAAAGGTGTTGATGTAGAACGTGTTGAATCATACAAATGTTTAGGAACTTTTATAGATAATAAGCTGAATTTTAAATCCCAT
>JADBJO010003538.1:75000-80000 GCA_016801955.1 Conus betulinus
CTGTGCGAGTGTTCATACGTACGTACTCTTTTTCTCCTTCTACTACCTTGACTCATAATTGTGCTCGTTCTGTCACAACTGAGTGTGCGGAAGTACATACATATTGACAGGAATAAAACAAAAACGCGCAAAATTGTTACAGCAGCAACAAATCAAACAGACAAAATGTGTGTGTGTGTGTGTGTGTGTGTGTGTGTGTGTGTGTGTGTGTGTGTGTGTGTGTGTGTGTGTGTGTGTGTGTGTGAGAGAGAGAGAGAGAGAGAGAGAGAGAGAATAAGAGAGAGAGAGAGAGAATAAGAGAGAGAGAGAGAGAGAATAAGAGAGAGAGACAATGATTTATAGTTTTTATCATCAAATCCTGGTCGACCACGTGGAGCTTAATCACTTTTCTGTGCTGTCAAAGTCCAGCAGGAAAGAGGATAGCTCACATCCTGAAATTGGTTACATTCTGGGAAGAAGAAAAACAAAACAAAACAAAAAACAATGAACAACAAAAAATCACATATAGCTTCTGACATAGCCGTTTGTTTACTGACTGCCTGCAAACCCGTTAGGATTCGACCTTGCTGGGGGTTCCAGCCGTTCTGCTTCATTTGTGCATTCCAGGTTGTTGGGGTTTTTGTTTGTTTTTTTAACAAAAATCAATAAAATAGAAAAAAAAAATCTTTTAAAAGTGATTTTAAAACTTAAAGGAAAATCGACACTTCAAAAAGGACAACTAATGTACTCTCCGGACTGTGTCTACAGTTTTCACATCTCAGTCAAATTACAACAAAGTTTTCACGTCTCAATCACATTACAACAACACAGTTTTCACATCTCAGTCACATTACCACAAACAGTTTTCACGTCTCAGTCACATTACAACAAACAGTTTTCACGTCTCAGTCACATTACCACAAACAGTTTTCACGTCTCAGTCACATTACCACAAACAGTTTTCACGTCTCAGTCACATTACAACAAACAGTTTTCACGTGTCGGTCACATTATAACAAACAGTTTTCACGTCTCAGTCACATTACCACAAACAGTTTTCACGTCTCGGTCACATTACAACAAACAGTTTTCACGTGTCGGTCACATTATAACAAACAGCACACGTCTCAGTCACGTTACAACAAACAGTTTTCACGTGTCGGTCACGTTACAACAAACAGTTTTCACGTCTCAGTCACATTACAACAAACCGTTTTCACGTCTCAGTCACGTTACAACAAACCGTTTTCACGTCTCAGTCACATTACAACAAACAGTTTTCACGTCTCAGTCGCATTACAAAAAACAGTTTTTCACGTGTCGGTCACATTACAACAAACAGCTTTCACGTGTCGGTCACGTTACAACAAACCGTTTTCACGTCTCAGTCACATTACAACAAACGAGTTTTCACGTCTCAGTCACGTTACAACAAACAGTTTTCACGTCTCAGTCACGTTACAACAAACAGTTTTTCACGTCTCAGTCACATTACAACAAACAGTTTTCACATCTCAGTCACATTACAACAAACAGTTTTCACGTCTCGGTCACATTACAACAAACAGTTTTCACATCTCGGTCACATTACAACAAACAGTTTTCACGTCTCGGTCACATTACAAAAAAAACAGTTTTCACGTCTCAGTCACATTACAACAAACAAGTTTTCACGTCACATGACAACAAAGAACAAACAAGCTAGCGTGTCTTAGATGATGACCCGTGAAAAGTGTCAAAGAGCTCCAGAACAAATTATGGGAGATTGGTGCACAAAGGGAGAGAAAAAAACAAACAAAGATGACAATAACAAAGGAAAGCTAATCCAAAAGAAAACGGAAAGGTGAAGGACAACGAGAGTAATGGAAAACAGGGATTCACTGGTACAGAACATCCAGAAGGTGAAGTGAAGTAGGGGGGGGGGGGTAGGGATGGAGTATTTGTACTGAAGGTGCCCTCGGTGCGTTCACGCGTGGACAAGAGAGAGATGGAGGGAGAGAGAGAGGAGAGAGAGAGAGAGAGAGAGAGAGAGAGAGAGAGAGAGAGAGAGAGAAAATGAATGAATGAATGAATGAATGAATGAACGAATTCTTTAATCAGAAGGCCATTGTACAATTTTTGAAACACCCTTCAACAAAGTCTTAAATTTTTCTCCGCATGAATTGATCCAGCGATTGGAAAAGAATATGCGGAAGAAACGTTTTAATGAGAAATTATTCGTTCTGCCATCATGTCCAAGGTATCTAGCCAGATTAATTCATAAATTACGGTTAAATACATGGAATACAAAACATTCACGAGGTATAGCGTGTGTATGTCAGGAGAATATCTCAATTCGTCATCTTTTATTTGAATGCCCTATACTAACCCCAGCTTATAAGGAGAAGAATATTTTTATCAATAATTCTGACCATGTTGATAGTGTGGTAAATAACCCTTGCTTTTTTATATTGCTCTAGTTATTGCTCAGTCCCCAGTTGCAAAACTATTGTTAAAAAAAAAAAAGACATTTGAGATATATGTGTTGATAGTAATTTCTTTTTTTTTGGGGGGGGGTGGGGGTGGGGGAAGGTGCTGATAGTACAATGGAATGTACATTGCAGTTTTAAAGGTCTAAGATCATCTTGTGATGAAAAGACGTTAAATAAAATTACTGAACTGAACTGAAGGCCGTTAGCCCATTTCTGGCGGGGCCTCAATCACAATACAGTTACAAATGGTAATAATGTACACAGTGTAATTCATATATACAGGTAATATGCAACGTGCCAGAGAGAGAGAGAGAGGCGGAGAGACAGAGAGAGAAAGAGAGAGAGAGAGGAGAGAGAGAGAGAGAGAATGAGTGTGTGAGAGAGAGAGAGAGAGAGAGAGAGAGAGAGAGAGAGAGAGAGAGGTGTAAGAAGCATCACTGATTAAAATCTCACGCATCTGCAGTGCCTTTCGTAAGATGATGTTCATGTCTGCATTCAGAAACTGGTATTTGTTCTTCGTGATGTTCAGCATGGTCGATAAGTCATTCCATAAAGTTCCTCTTTTCCTTTTTCTCTTCTCCTCCCTAAGCCTGTGAAGAGACAGTCAACCGGGTGCCGCACTTAAAACATTTTTTTAACATTTTTTTTTAAACTCAGTACAGTATAATGCCATGCAATGCTATGCAGAGCATCTGAATACACGCTTTACATAACACACAGCATTACACAAAATAAATGCAATGCAACATACAAGTCACATGATGCAAAAGATTGGACAACAACACAGTGCAGTACTAACACAATACTGACATTACCATACAACACGATACAAAAGCAGCACAAAATAGTAACACAACATAACAAAATACTGTAACATAACACAGTACAGTTCAATACAATATAAGACAAAGCAATACAAAAACTTTGTTTTGGTTCAAACATATACACATACATATACTGCAGCAATTGAGGAAATTGTATGTTATGACATCATTATACATTGCATTTCATACAATCTTGATGAAGACAAATCAACAATCAGTATTTTTTAGAAGCTATGTACACTAGAGAAGAAGAAGATGATGATGATGATGAAGATGATGATGATGATGATGATGATGATGATGATGATGATGATGAGAAAAAGGGAAACAGGAAGAGGAGAAGGGGGAGCAGGGATACACGTGAGGACACACAAATACACATACACGGACAGAGACAGGCTGAGAGAGGAATAGGTGTTTGGATGCCGGAGGCTATCAGTTCACGTTTTTACATATACATTTTTTGCCCTTTATTTGATCAAGAACTGAGTACATTTCTACCAGGTTCCTGCAGTTACGCCGGAGGTGTGCCTGGCCTGGGTTTCCACTAAAGAATATCGTTCAGTCATTCTTGTCCAGTCTGCTCGCAATGGTATGGGTTCATCGCTCTTTGTTTTATCTGTCTTCCCTTCTGGCATCCTCCCTCTTTTTTTAATGGAGCATTGTCCCGAGGCCATAGGCGTCCCGTTTCATTTCTCTGGAGCGATTCGTATTTGTGTACTCCCGTTCTTATAGAACGGGGAGTACTTTAGAATGGGAACGAAGAAATGCTGTCTGTGTGTCTGTCTATCTGTCTGTCTGTCTGTCCGTCCGTGGTCAAAATGTGTTCCACTCGCTCCAGACAAAAACTACTGGCCCGATCTTTCTGAAACTTTGTAAGTATGTTCATTATGGGTCACGGATGATGCCCGATGTTTTGTTTTACCGTTATATCCGTTACTAACGGCTATAACAGCCCATGACGATTTTTCTTCTTATGGAATATCTCAGAAAGTACTTGGCTGATCTTTCTGAAAATTTGTAGGTATGTTCATCATGGGTCACAGATGATGGCTGATGTTTACCAGATCAGCCGTTACTAACGGCTGTTACGGCCCAAAACGGTTTTTTTCCTCTTTGTGGAATATCTCACGCGTATTCAAGATAAACTGGGAGTACGTTTATATGCTTTGCGTCTTGTCTTTTCTATCCTGATATCAGCTGATCCTGTTAATGCCCATGTGTTGCTCGATGGTATAGCACATTTGCTCGCTGGTAAGGTAAAGTTGGCAAGGTAAGGTAATGTTGGTAAGGTAATGTTGGTAGGTAAGGTAATGTTGGTAAGGTAAGGTAATGTTGGTTTATAGCCCAGCCGACCGCAAAGGGCCGCGCCGTATCATGGCTGTCACCGCGATGAAGCCCACTCACAAGTCAATAAAAAAAAAATTCATTCACACAACCTTTTAAAATGCACGTTCTAAAAAACACACCGGAAATTTTCTTGAAAGTTTTTTTTTCTTCGGTATAAAGCTCGCTGGTGTGATATGACCAGGGTGTCTGATGTTTAGAATCTTGCAATAACACTTCATTTTTCATGTCCCGGAGTTTTCCTTTCAGATCCGATATGATGGTCGATGGCTCAGAGAGAGAGAGAGAGAGAGAGAGAGAGAGAGAGAGAGACAAAGACAGAGAGACAGTGGAAGAGTGGCACGGCGCGTAAAAGAACAAAAGATTTTGAAAGGCGGAA
>JADBJO010003538.1:85000-95000 GCA_016801955.1 Conus betulinus
CATAATACGTTAACCATGTAACCTTAATCAAACCCCATAGGATTTGGCGGACTTTTTTTTTCAAATCGAAATCATCTCACTGAAAAGAAAAATCAAAAGTCTACGGGCAAATAACACTGCAGAATGGGGAAATAGTACCACTTCTCAGTAGCTAAAACAACAACAAAATGACATAATTCAAAAATTAAAAAAAAAGGAAATCTGAAGGGCAGGGGAACAATAAACAGTAAATAGCTAACAAGTAAAGAAAAAACATAGAAGGTTGAGATACACCCGAAGGTGCGGGTTGGACCCAGAGAAAAGTAACTGTGACGCTCATGCCGAACAAACCAGCTGGGAACAATCCTGCAACCACCCATATTGAAGCCTGCGCTGTGTTCAAGGCATAGGGTCCGTACAAGGCACGCACCAGGGTATTCCATTAACACGTGAAAGGCAGACATAATTGCTCCGGGCAGATGGTGCTATTGTGTAATGGTCTCTGGTATCTCTAACACGACAGAACGCTCCACGAGAGTGTTCCCATGAGTGTATACCAGCCCCTATTTCATGACCGCAGAGCCCACCGGCAGAAAGCGGCATCCACCGTGTAGCACCTGCCGTATGCATCCCGTAGCCTCGGGCTCGTTGCTGTCCGTTACCAGGTGAACGACGGTACAGACATCTCCAGAGGCATGAGGCCATGAGGTCTTGACCTGCTCTCTGCAGAGAATCCGCGGGTCACTGTCTTTTCCGTTGTCGCAAGGCCTGGGGGGCTTTGTGCCCCCTGCGGTGCAGTGAGTCTTTCCTGCAACGATCACTGGACCTGTCTTTTTCGTTCTTCCGTGTTTCCAGGTACTTGGGGCAAACCCTTTAAAACAACAAGCGCAGATAATGAGCGCTAGAAACTGGGAATAATCTAGTTTCCGATTTCCTGTTCTTTGTTTGAAGAGAGACAATGGCATGGTTGGAAAGCGGGCTTTGGAATGAAGTAGGGGGGGCAAAAGGGGGGGGGGGTGTGGCGGGGAGCGGGGTCGCGGGTAGGGGGGGCTGGACGGAACATGGGTTGGGGCCATGAGGGGGGGGGATGGGGGGGGGAGAGGCGGGATAGGGTGATCGAGAATTAGAGGTCAAGCTGACGCAATACAGAGGCTTTTTACGATCACGAAAGGTTTCATCAGAGAGAGTTCTAGAGAGAGAGTGGATGAGAAGAGGGGGGGAGAGGGGGAATCATTGTATAATCACGACTGTTTTATCAGGTTTAGTTTACAGGCACCACAAAAACACAGGGTGTTGGGGGGAGGGGGGGGGGGGCCAACAGTGGGGAACACACATTCAACACCACAACAACACACCCACACATGGGTTTACACAGGGGGGTCACACAGGGGGGTGGGGGGGGGGTGGGGGGGGGGGGCCAGGAATTCATTGTAATAATCCACACACACCACACACACACACACAAACACACACATTCACACCACACAAACACACAACACACACACCCAAACACATTCAGCACCCGCAACACAGCGACACATCACACACACACACACACACACAGACAGCACACAAACACACACACACGCACGCAATGCAGAAGCTGAGCACACACACATGCACAAACAACATGAGAACACCCACAAAACACACACAGCAACTCGCAATGCACAATAATACATATTACACATGTCACGCACGACCCATAATTTTCACACACGTAATGAATAAGTACATCAGAGAGAGAAAAAAAGAGAGATTCGAGAGAAGAGCGCGAGCGAGATGAGCAGCAAACAGCAGACAGACAGCAGCAGCACGACACAGAAAACACACAGGAGTTGACAGCAGAGGACAGAAGAGGGGAGCATGAACAGAGAGAGAGACACAGGAGGGGGAAAGCGGCTGGGAGGTCACGAAAGGTCGCTGCACGCCAGGCGTGTTGAGCTAGGATGGGAAGAAGAGATGGATACTTTATATCGCTGATGCTGAGCAGAACACAAAAAAAAAGAGCGCAAGTTTTGAAAGGCGTCAGCCAACATCCGACAAAGATGGAGCGATTCTCAGATCGAGAAGCGAAAGGACCCGAGATGCGCTGACCAAATCTACGAGCGCATCGCGCCAGACCCAGGCCCGATCAGAACATCTGTGGGCAAGGCACAGATCATACACACCGCTCACAGTCACACACACACACACAAACCCCCCCATACTATCCGTGTACCTCCCCCCTGCATTACCGTTGTTTATCCAGAGCTGACCCTAGGAAAAGAGTTGAAATGCACAAAACAAAATGAGAGAACAAGCAAAACAAAACACAAATTTCGTCATGGCAAGGTCAGTCCGAATAATTGATATTATTTAGTGTTGAACAGGTCATGTAGCTAACCAAATTTTAATAGTGCCATGTAGCCCGTGAATATCGGCTGTGTGCATCAGATAAGAGAGAGAAACAAGAGAGAACGAGACGAGAGAGAGAAAGATAGAGACGAGTGTGAGATTGGAGAGCGGAGAGATATGAGGTTTGTGTGACACCAGAGAGAACAACCATTCCATCTTGAGCCCAGTTAGAGACAGCTCCAGGGAGACAGAAGCCCATAAAGAGGAACGAGCGCAAGAGCCCGCCAGGAAAGCAGTGTCACGAGGTGGTTCCATCAAGCTAAACGGCTGCGGTGATGGTGCGTGTAGGTGAAGCTGTGAAACTGTTGTGACCCAGGTAGGACCAGCTGCATTTCGGTTTGTGAGGCCATGTGATTCGTTCATCATTTCTGTCAGGACCCATGTGAAGAAAGCTGATTTTTACGCTGAACGCCATGTGCGAAAGTAAAATCTTCCTGTGTGACCAGGGTAGGAAAGCTCATTTCTGGTGAGGGCACATGTAGGGGGAAGCTCATTTCAAGTACCCATGTAGGAAAAGCTCATTCATTTGAACCCATGACGGGGAAAATTAATTTCAATGTGGCCTCGTGTAGAGAAGAAAGCCCATTTTATGGTGCCCAGGTGAGGGATCAAGCTCATTTCTGTGGTGCCCATGCCATGACGTCTGATTCATTCGTCTGCGTGACCAAGTAGAGAAACTAATTTCATGTTGATGAACACAGTCGAAACCCATTTCTCGCTGTGGACCCATGTGTGAGAAGCTCATGTCTGTGTGGCCCGTTGAGAACAGCATTTCTGTGTATCTCATTTGTTTCTGTGTTTCTTTCCTGCATGCACGGTTTCGAAAGCTCATTTCTTCTGGTGTGGTTGTGAAGTGTTGGGTAGCCATTTGTGGGACACATGGTCTAAACGCAAAGTGGCCCATGGAGCAGAAATTCTTACTGTGGACCCATTGCAGAGAAAGCTCATTTCTGTGTGGCCTTCAGGTAGGCTGCTCATTTGTGGTGGTGACCCATGTAAAGAAGCTCATTGCGTTGTGACAGCGACCCATGTAAAGAAAGCTCTTTTTTTGTGTGTGTGACCCATGTAAAGAAAGCTCATTTTTCTGTGTGATCCATGTTGGAGAAATCGGCTCATTTCTGTGGTGACCCATGTAGGGAAAGCTTCGTCTTTACGGTGTGACCTGCCCATTTGAGGAGAGAAAGCTCATTTCTGTGTGACCCATGCGGAAAAAGACTCTATCTTCTGTGTCGCCCAAGTAGGTGAAAAGCTCATATTCTCTGTGTTTACCCCACTGTAGAGACACTCATATTCTCAATCTGGCCATCGATGCCAGAGAAAGCTCATCATTCTTTCTGTGACCCATATTCTCATGGTTCTGGGTGATCCACGTAGAGAAAGCTCATTTCTGTCGGTTCTGTGCAGGGTGGCGTCATTAGGCGCTGTTGTGACATCTTGCTTTAGAGAATGACATGCAGAAGCTCATTCTGTGTGACCAAATGAGGGAAACTTATTCTGTGTGACCCATCGTAGGAAAACTCATTTCTGTGTGACTCATGGCAGACAAAGCTCATTTCTGTGGTGACCCATTGCAGAGGAGAGAAAGCTGACAGATTCTGTGTGACCCACGTAGGGAAAGCTCATTTCTGTCTGTGCGGCCCAGTGTAGGGAAAGCTCATTTCTGTGTGACCGCCATTTAGAGGATAGCTCCCTTTCTGGCGTGTAAAATAGGGTAGATGTAGAGAAAGCTCCATTTGTGTTGTGGCCCATGTAAAGGAAAGCTCATTTCTGTGTGCCCAGGTATGGGGAAAGCATCATGTGCGGTGTGTGATCTCCAGTAAAGAAAGGCTCATTGCGGTGGTGACCCCCAGTAACAGAAAGTCTCTTTTTTGTGTTTGTGTGCGCCATGTAAAGAAAGCAGTCACATTTCTGTGTGATCGCATGCACTCATTTCTGTGTGCCCATTGTAAAGAAAGCTCATTTCTGTGTGACTACCTGCATGTAGAGTAAAGTCTACCTAATTTCTTGTGACCCATGCAGAGAAAGCTCATTTCTTCTGTGACACATGGAGAGAAAGATCATCTCTGTGTGCCAGTAGAGAATTCTTTCCATGAGCAGAAGTAGCTCATTGCTCATGGTGTGACCCACGTACAGGGAAAGCTCATTCTGTGTGAACCATGTAAAGCATTACAAAAGCCTATTTCTTTTCTGGTGTGACTGCCATGCAGAGAAAGCTCATTTCTGTGTGACCCATGCAGTGTGGAAAGCTTCTTCTGTGTGACCCAGTGTAGAGGAAGCTCATGGCGGTGTGTGAACCCATGTGCAGAAAAGCTCATTTCTGTTTGGCCCCATGTAAAGAAAGACTCATAGCTGTGTGTGACCCATGTAGAGAAGCTCTCATTCGGTGTGTGACCCATGTTAAGGAAAGCTCATTTCTGTGTGACCCAGGTAGGGAAAGCTCATTGCTGTGTGGACCATGTAAAGAAAGCTCATTTCGGTGTGTGACCCATGTAAGGAAAGCTCATTTCTGTGTGACCCATGTAGAGAAAGCTCATTTCTGTGTGACCCATGCAGAGAAAGCTCATTTCTGTGTGTGACCCAAGTAGGGAAAGCTCATTTCTGTGTGACCCATGTAGAGAAAGCTCATTTCTGAAGAAAGCTCATGACCTTGTGTGACCCAGAGAAAGCTCATTTCTGTGTGACCCATGTAGAGAAAGCTCATTTCTGTGTTACCCAATGTAGAGAAAGCTCATTTCTGTCTTACCCCATGTAAAGAAAGCTCATTTCTGTGTGACTCATGTAGGGAAAGCTCATTTCTGGTGTGACCCATGTAGAGAAAGCTCATTTCTGTGTGACTCATGCAGACAAAGCTCATTTCTGTGTGACCATGCAGAAAAGCTCATTTCTGTGTGACCCATGTAGGGAAAGCTCATTTCTGTGTGACCATGTGTAGGGAAAAATTTCTGGGATTCAGGTTTCATTTCTGTGTGACTCATAGCAAAGCTCATTTCTGTGTAATACCCATGTGTAGAGAAAGCTCATTTCTGTGTGACCCATGTAGAGAAAGCCATTTCTGTGCGGCCCATGTCTAGAAAGTTCATGTTCTGTGTGACCCATTTAGAGAAAGCTTTTCCTTTCTGCGTGACCCATGTAGATGTAAAGAAAGGCTCATTTCTGTGTGGACCCATGTAGAGAAAGCTCATTTCTGCGTGACCCATGTAGAGAAAGCTTATTTCTGCGTGACCCATGTAGAGAAAGCTCATTTCTGTGTGACCATGTAGAGAAAGCTCATTTCTGCGTAACTTATGTAGAGAAGGCTCATTTCATTGCGCCCATGCAGAGAGAAAGGCGTATTTCTCTCGAGCTGAGCGCGGTGAACTGGGTAGCAGAGGACACAAGAATGAAGAATCAGCAGACACTGACAGTGAATGTTTCTTAGTGACAAAGTGGTAGGCTGTAGTTTTGTGTTGGATTAGAAACTGTGACAAAATAAAACAAATTTACTATCGTTGCGGTGACGTTGTAAAGAGTGTCAATACTAGTCAGAAGCGCGCGCGCGCGCACACACACACACAACACACACACACACACACACACACACACTTGTCTAATATCGCGAATAGTGGATAGACATTAAATGAAACACACACACACACACACACACACACACACACACACACACACACGAACACACACACACACACACACACACACACACACACAACACACACACACACACACACACACACACACCACAAACACACACACACACACACAGAGAGAGGGAGAGAGAGAGTCCTGGACCCTCTCATGAAAAAGAAAGTTTTTCCCCAATCTAACCTGGGGGAAAGATCCTGGAGATATGCTATGCCTCTCAAAGGTCGCTTTACGTTGACGCCTCCTGTCTCACTACAAAGGCCTGTGGGGCATGCGCCCTCTCACAAACGCCTCAACAGATGACGCCCGCTGACCCGTCTATCCTCTGAGACAGCTTGACCATCCTGACCATCCTGCAGGTGATAAACCAATCAACTTGTAATTCGCTCACTCCGCGCAATCACGTTCGTGATATGCAAGCAGCATGCGGTCCAAGACTTGGAGGGGGGGGGGGGGGGGGGGGGGGGGGAGGCGGAGGGGGGGGGGGGGGGGGGGCGGAGGGGAGGGGGGGGGGGGAGCAAGAACGTAAAGTGATCAATGCAAGACGAAAATCATTCTCTTTTCAATAGGTCGCATAAGCAATGTTTGTATTCCGTCGACATTCTCTTTTCGAATACACTTTTATAAACGATCAGGACATGAAGGGCAGTTGACAATCTGCATCAAGTGGCATTCCGTGACTGGCGTTTTGACTTTTCATTTTACTGCACCTTACGATGGACAAGTCACGGTCTGTTGCCCAGATTAGGTCACCTACGCCCTATCTTTGTGTCTGTATGTTCCTAAATGTTATGTGCCCTGTCTTGTTCCCCACTCCACGTGATTGTGACGAGGTGGAAAGGCCTAGGTAGCTCAGTGCAGGAGTTTTATTGAGTCTGTCTTGACTTTTTCATGCATTTGCTGGTGTGGAAATCTTAATTTGAAAAAACAGCGAACTCTTGGATAGCGTTGTAAACATCTGTGGTAAGATTGTTGGTGAGAGACAGGAGAGTATGAGTGAGTTGCATGAAAGGCGCGTGCGGTCAACAAGGCTCGTGCGATTGTTAGTGACAGCGGGCATACGGTTGCGCGACAGTTTGAGCTCCTTCCATCAGGCAGACGATTTCGTGTCCCCAGAGCTAAGCTGATGCGCACACAAAAAAGAGCTTGTGTTCAAATCCATTGCGCTTTTTAACAAAACACAGCATGTAAGAAGAGGCGGTGGATCACCTGTGACACAAGCATGTGCGCGGGTGTGTATGTGCAAGCGGGGAAAGTATAGATGTTGGAGTGTGTGTGTGTGTGTGTGTGTGTGTGTGTGTGTGTGTGTTATGTGTGCATGTCCTGGAACAGTGAGGAATAGAAATGTCTGGAATATGTCTTATCTTAATGATTTTTAATGATAAATCACCTATATCTCTCCCTCCTCTCCTCTCTCTCTCTCTCTCTCTCTCTCTCTCTCTCTCTCTCTCATACGTGCACACATGTATGTATATATAATTATAAGTGGCTGAGTGCATGCTTTATTTGCACTACCAAAAAGGAGAAAGATTGAAATTCCCATTTTGGTGATACACGCATGTTTTATTGTTTGAAAGTCATTTTAGTTTTCAGTGTCACGTTTGTAACTATAAATATGTATGTCTTAACTTTTAGGGCAGCGGTCACAAATGTAATTTCTCTTGTAACGAGAGATAATAAAGTTTTCTCTGAATCTGAATCTGCTAGAGGTTTACGGTCTGTGACGTTACGCGTTCAAATTCTGCTGTCGTCCAGCACAAGACTAACACACTGTCGCTGCCCATCGTTGCGTGTTGTCATGGTGGCCGTGTCATTGTTGGTGTCTGACAGGCTGCACATCAAAAAATCAATGCGCCAAGGCCTTGTTTATTAAGGAGTCAAGTATTTATAGACTTGCACAATTAGATAGTTTTGAGAATGTTTATTTGTGTCTGATATTTGATTCTCCTCATTTTCTTTCATATGACCATCCAGGTAGAAGCCAGGTGGTTCCAAGCAGACAGAATAAAATCAAAGGAATGGGACTATTTGGGGACTTCCAGCTGGCGCAAAGACAGAGTCACGGTGACAGCAAGGGCCTCAAATGTGACGTCAGCCAAGGTGAAGTCTTTGAAGATGATGAATCAATCATCGGTGGAAAATCCCCCCCCCCCCCCCCCCCCCCCCCCCCAAATAGGTGAAATGATTGGTGGGTGGTTGTTCTTTTGATCGATAATCAGTTTAATTTGAAACGCTGGCCAGAATTCATGCTAGTCCTCAAAACGCTTACATGGATTATAGAGTGATTCGGTTCAACATCTAATTACGGGTGTGTGGCCACATGTCCTCTCAAATCCGCCTGGGGGTTGTTATTCCCGTCCGCCCTATCATCTTTGGCCGGGGATGGAGGTTCCACCAGCCTTGACCCCACTTCTCAGACACGCTCCCTCCCCCATCCCCCACCCCTGTCCTCGGTGCTGCTGTCAGCAGGAAGGGGGGGGGGGGAGAGGAGGGGGACTGGGTGTCTGTTGGTCAGGGATCCCCCCCACCCCTGTTGTAGGGAGGCTTCAGCCGCCCCTTGAATGGCAGCCTGACGTATGGGGCGTGATCAGGAAGCGGATGGAAGGGAAGGAGATTCGGGTGCAGTGACGCTGGTCAGGGGAAGAAAACTGGTGGTCGTCACTACAAGGTGACCGGGCAAGTCGTGATTGGAGTAATGCTGACTGGATTGCCGGTGCTCGCCACCCCAACCAACTCCCGCCTTCTCCTCCTCCTCCTCCCCCCCCCTCCCCCCGCAACCTCTCTCGCAATCATCCGGCACTCCAACTTGTGTGTCCTACACCCACGCTTCTCTTCCTTTCTTTCATTTTTCTTTTTTTTTTTTTTTTTTTTTTGGTTTTTTTTTTTTTTTTTTTTTTTTTTTTTTTTTTTTTTTTTTTTTTTTTTTTTTTTTTTTTTTCTTTTTTATTTTTTTTTTTTTTTTTTTTTTTGTGGGTTTTTTTTTTTTTTTGTTTTTTTGGTTTTTTTTTTTTGTTTTTTTTTTTTTAAGAACATTGAATCTGGCTGGCTCATTGCAAGCCTCAGGAGAGAGAGAGAGAGAGAGAGAGAGAGAGAGAGAGAGAGAGAGAGAGAGCGTGTGTATGTGTGTGTGTGTGTGTGTGTGTGTGTGGGTGTGTGTGTGTGCGTGTGTGTGTGTGTATGTGTGTGTGTGTGTGTGTGTGTGTGTGTGTGTGTGTGTGTGTGTGTGTGTGTGAATCATTGACAAAATTGTCAGCTGTATTTCACAACAAAGCTGATACGTCATTTAAACCATATGAGCTGCTCATCTGTTTTCAGTTAGGTTATTAAAATATGGATGTTTAAAAAACAAATGTGCTCAAAGTATTGCGATGTACGGAATAAAATTATCAAGGTTTCGTTCGGTGGAAGTGTTCGCATGAATGGATGTTTCAAATTGTGCTCCAGGTATTGCATAATGTCTGTGACAAATCATTAGGTATTGTTTGGTAGAAGTGTCCACATGCGTGTATAATTTTAAAGTTTGTGCTCTAAGAATGTAAAGTCTGTGACAAATTAATCAGGTTATCGTTTGGTAGAAGTGTTCACATGTGTGGATGTTGCTGCGTGGTGTTGTCTCCATGTTTGCTGGTCTACGGGTCGTAGTTGCTGTTGTGGTGGTGGTGGTGGTGGTGTGTGTGGTGTGTGTGTGTGTGTGGTTGGTGTGTGCGCGCGCGCGCGCGCGCGCGCGCGCGCGCGTGCGTGTGTGTGTTTGAGTGTGAGGTGTGTGTGTACGTATGTGCGTGTGTGAGTGCGTGTGTGTATGTGCCTGTGTGCGTGTGTGTGTGTGTGTGTGCGGTGTGTGTTGGTGTGTGTGTGTGTGGGTGTGTGTGTTATTTTTTTCCGTGTTGGATTTGAGTGTGATTGTTTGGCTGGTCTGACAACGCTGCCCGTAGGCTGTTAAGACATGCTGTATGTTCTTCTGTTGTTAATCAGAGTCGAGAATGAATGA
>JADBJO010003538.1:100000-115000 GCA_016801955.1 Conus betulinus
GAGACTCTGTTTGCAATGAAAAATACATTTCAAAGATCATTGATAATTAATATTACAGTTTAATACTTCTAAGACTGTTTGCAAAAAGAGTGCGTATTTCAAAGATAATTGATAATTAACATTACAGTTATAATATTTCGAAGGGAACTGATAATAAATATTACAGTTTGATACTTTTGAGACTCTGTTTGCAAAGAAAAGTGTGTTTCAAAGGTAATTGATTATAAACATTACAGTTTAACACTTGTTGTTTTTCTATGAAGAAGCTCGAGGCACGTTTTTTTTTTTTTTTTTTTTTAGAGTAGAGTGTTCAATAAGTAAAGAGACACTGAATCGGAATGGAACTGGATTACCTGACTTTGACCAGAAACAGCAACATCAACTCAGCTGAAAACCATAAGAAATGAACTATTCGTGAAGGAACAAAATGAAAAACTGCACACGCCAAATGTGCTTCCACGCTCCTTCAGGGCCGCAGTCCTGACGACTACAAACAGGACAAGGCAAGAATGGGATGTCTTTGATAGCGGATGCCCCCTGTCACAGATCCTCGGCAACTCACGCAGGCTCACGCACACTTCCAGAGCAGTAAGAAAGGCACCAGCTCCAGTTCAAAGAAGAGTCGAGGAGGGGGGGGGGGGGGGGTAAGGGGGGAGGTGGGATTTTCTCCATCACAAGTGCTGCTGCAGCAGCGCAGGGCTGGAGCAGCTGCGTACTTTCAGACGCTTGACGCTCATCTCTAGTCTTTTCCCTCTGAACTGTGGGGATAGAGTGGATAGTTTCCAATGCGTTGTGTTCAATCTAGTTTGCCGTTTGCTGCCATGGAATTTTGTTGAAAATTTGTGGTATCCGTACTTTATGTTTTTAATATCCAAATTTGTTAGATTCGTGTTACCGCCGTATATTATGGTTTACGTCCAATATTCGGGTAGAGTACGTAGCCAAGAGACAGTATAACCTCCTTCAGAGATTCATTTAATGCTGGCGTAAATATATCACCCCCTACATGTCTCTGAGTCTGGTTTAAATGCATCACTTCCTCTGTCTCTGTATAGAGCTGGTATAAATAAATCATCTCCTTTGTCTCTGTTTAGGTCTGGTGCAATGCATTATTTTTTTCATCTCTGTTTAGCTGTAGTGTGAATACACACCACTGCCTTCGTGTCTTTGAGTCTGGTTAAAAATGCATCACTTCCTTCATCTCTGTTTAGCTCTGATATAAATGCATCACCTCCTTTATCTCTCTTTTCTCTTTATTTTTGGTATGAATGTATCACCACCTTAATTTCCATGTAGGTCTGGTATGAATACATTACTTCTGTCAACTCCAGTAAGGTCTGGTGTCGCAGTATCACCTCTGTCTTTCTTCTTTAAACTCCTTCATGACCCACCTCGCCTCGCCCTGATGTCCCAGAGAGAGCACGTTGTTGAAGGGCTGTGACATCTTCATTTCTGTTTGTTTTCTGTTTGTTTGTTTTTGTTTGTTTGCTTGCTTGCTTGCTTGCTTGCTTATTTATAAATCCATTGCGTTCTACCCAGCTAAGGGAAGTTGTCCGTAGAATTCAATGTCAAGTTGTCTTTTCGTGGAGCTTTGTATGTACTACAATTACATCTGAACCCATCTTTTAGGTTTTTGTCTCATCCAGTCGACTTTGACATTCAGCCAACAATTGTGTTAGCAGTTCTATTTTTCCTACAACATTTGTACACACCCAGTGTGGAGGAGTCGTTTTTTTCTTCTCTTTATATACGAATCAGGTGACGGCGATCTTCACAGGAAAAAAAAAATGAGCAGAGTTGATACAGAATCAACAGTATCAAGACCGGGCTGTTAATTAGGAAATGAACACTCATGTGTTAAAATTTCTGTATACTTTTGAAAGTGTGACTGTAAGAACAGTATCATCTATGTCGGCTTCACTAAGGACATTTTTTATGTGCCGTAGCAGACATATGCAAATTAGGGGAGAAAAAAAAAAAACTTTTTTTTGAGAAATCAAACCAAGGACATCATGGCGGCTGAAGCGTGCGGTGAGTTCTGGGAAGGACGTTAGCCCAGTTGGCTGCAACAGGTCAGTAGAAGTAGTGCGTGCCATTGTGTCTGAAAAGAGAGGCCCAGTGTTTGCAGAGTGCTTGCCCAGTGGCATCCACAAGTCTGTTAACCATGATAAATTCTCCAGACTAGGATCAAGGTCCGATTACGACACTCTCTACATGTGCTTCTGTTTGATTTTTGATTTGCAGGCACCCTCCCTCACTTGAAGGCGACCCTGTTCGTGGGTCCGTGCCATTTTTAATCTTCCTTTAATCTTTACATTTAGACAATATTTCATTTTCATTATAGTACAAAAATCTTGTGTGATCTAGTTCCCGGTAACACTGAATATAAAAAGCACCACAACTCAAAAGGAGAACTGTAGTTTTGAAAGTGTTTGTGCGATGTATATTCAGCACCAAATACAGGTTGTTTCGTCGTTTCACTAACAGTAACACGTTTTATGCGCGCGCGCGCGCGCGCGCGTGTGTGTGTGTGTGTGTGTGTGTGTGTGTGTGTGTGTGTGTGTGTGTGTGTGTGTGTGTGTGTGTGTGTGTGTGTGTGTGTGTGTGTGAGCGCGCGCGTGCGTGCGTGCGTGCGTGCGTGCGTGCGTGTGTGTGTGTGTGTGTGTGTGTGTGTGTGTGTGTGTGTGTGTGTGTGTGTGTGTGTGTGCGTGCGTGTGTGTGAAGGTCATCGTGCGCGCGCATTTGTGTGTGTGTGTGTATGTGTGTGTGTGTGTGTGTGTGTGTGTGTGTGTGTGTGTGTGTGTGTGTGTGTGTGTGTGTACAACGGGTTCGCTTGTCTTGAAACAACATCTAATTTCTTATTTATCTGAAATTTCATGTTTGGATACAGTGATGTTAACATTATTTCGCATTTGTGCTTTACCATGCTTCGTTTCTCATATGCTCATCTGAGACAACTTTGGGACTCACGTACGACTGTTGATGTCAGTAAGCATATAATCTCGGTCAGTTTTTCCGTGCGGCATTCGTTCGGATTTGTTGGGGGTTTTTGTTTGTTTGTTTGTTTGACACAATTTTTAACTGAGAGCAAAATGTGGTCACAGCTATTCAGCAGACTGGATAACATAGTCAATAAACACTACATTAATCTTTCAACATGATCAAAAGTAATTTTCACACTGGCGTTAGAAGCATTTTGACAACAAATACATATTGATATCCAAGAGTCTGAAATTTAAGAAAGCAATTGCTCTAAAACCAAAAAATGTCGAACTAATTGGAAAACGGTAATTGTTTTGTGTGTGTGTGTCTGATTTTCCTTTCTTCCTTTCCTTCGATATTTTTTCTGTCAAAGTAATTTATAGTGTGCGTTCTCAGCTTTAACTCTTTTTGTGTTTTTACGTCCGTGTTTGTTCTCTATCCCGAAGTATTTGTTCATAATCGTGACATGTTATGGCGACCATCCCACCCCTTTCCTCTTCACTCATTCACCTGCCTATTCACCTGCCAGTCTACACGTGGGGGGCGGAATAGTTCAGTTGGTAGAGCGCCGGACTCACAATCTGGTGATCCTGGGGCTGCGGGTTCGAATCTCCGCCGGGTCGTTTCGGTACAGGGGGATTTTTCTCTCAGAGTTAACATTGGTGCTGATGTTCCATTTCCCAAACTGTCCTTCAAATCAGACTATTAACCGAGGATCCGTTGGTGAACGTACGCATAACATCTTGGACACACATAAAATCCCATCACCAATTTTCGGAAGAGAAGGCCAGTTTGGCCGTTGGTATGGATCATACTTTACACATAAAATGCACTCTGCGTGAAAATTCGAAAGAATGAAAGAGTTGTTAAATTGAATGAACGATATTGACTTAATGACACGGCAAACGACTGGATGAAGCGCCAACAGGCAGCTCTTTAGTCAGATCTACCCAGGTAGGCAGCCCCTTGTGTAAACGAAAATGCGGATTGTAAAGCGCTTAGAACTTGGTCTCCAGCCGCGGATAGGGCGCTATATGAGTCTCTCTTTTAAAAAGAATCAAAATACTGCTAAGTGCTTTTTGCATCACATCCCTGTTCTCTACTCAGACTTTTCCAGGTACATCCTTTTTTTTGTTGTTGTTGTTGTTGTTGTTTGTTTGTTTGTTTGCCAATGTCCTTTTTCTACTGTTGCGAATAAATTCATATGCAAAAGTACTTGTATTCAGCCTCCAGCTAGGGCTTAGATATAAGCCTTGTCCAGAGCTTAGAAATAAGCCTTGTCCACACTAGACAAAATCACAACATCTTAAAAGAACAAACTTGTTATTTCATTAAAGTATCGTTTGTCCCAACTCCGTTTGAAACAAAATAAAACATAGAAATCATGATTGTACGAGTCATTGGCACGTCTTTCTGTGTTTGAGGAGATAGAGGGTGGGGGAGGGGGGGAGGGTTAGATGGTTCCTCTGAATCAACTAAACACACAGAAACAAACGAAATAAACGACGAAAAAGCGGAATAGCACACAAAATAAAAGAAAACGAAAAGAAAAAAAAAAAACAACCAAACACACACAAACAAGAGAAATCATCAAGCAAACACAAAGAAACGAGCGAATTAGACTATCAGACACACAAAATCAAACGGAATAAGTGACCAAAGACACAAAAACAAACGAAGACCAAAGACACAAAACCAGACGAAATAACCAAACACACACAAAACACAGAAAAAAACGAAAAATAAAACCCAACCAAACACACACACAAATCAAACATCTAAGAACCAAACACTTTTGAAGTATGTTGGCAGCAGACGGACAGAATCCCAATAAACTCTGTAAAGAACTGTGCCTCAGTCTCTGAGGCAGGACACAGGATGTAACTCAGACAGACACATCTTTCAGACTTGTCCCACGCTTGTCAGCCCGCACACACCAGTGTTCCGTGCGGTGAGGACTTCCCCCTCACCGTGGTCACTCTCTGACCAGACAGCTCTTCACACATGCTAATGTCTACCTCCCGTGGACACCAGACAGCCTGCCGAGTATTAGGAGGAGTGCCATTCAATCATGGCGGGGAGGTGGGAAAGTCGAAACTAATGAACCCGCATCCCCGACTTCCTGGCTGTCAAGAAGGGAATTGTGGGAACGCTAAGATTAAGAAGGTGAGTGAAAGGCTGGAATGATGAAGAGTCATCTTGTAAAGGTGGGACAAATGCTGTGCGCTCTCTCTCTCTCTCTCTCTCTCTCTCTCTCTCTCTCTCTCTCTCTCTCTCTCTCTCTCTCTCTCTCTCTCTCTGTGTGTGTGTGTGTGTGTGTGTGTGTGTGTGTGTGTGTGTGTGTGTGTGTGTGTGTGTGTGTGTGTGTGTGCGTGTTCTATGCAATAAGCAGTTTGTATACTTTGGAAATAACTGTTACCTTCTCCATGTCCCCTTCTCAACTGGATAAACATGGAGACAGTTCAGACCAGTGCCTATGCAGTAAAATCTTGTTTTTTCGCTTTTTTTCTTGTAGCCCCACGTTGACAAATTCATGTAGCTATTTTCAGTACACTTTGATGATCGAGTGTCTTCAATTTCATTGAATTGTCTTGGAGAAAACTGACCAGCACGGAGAATGTCCTGCAGTTTGTTGGCCAGTGTGAATCATCACTGAGTCTCCAAAGTTCACGTGTGACCTCATGGGATGGGGTTCTTTTTTTTCGTAATTATTTAATATGTTTCTTACTTTCGTTGTACAAACGAAGAGCACGCAGATAACATATATACAACCAATAGCATACTTCATGGAGAAAGGATACAGTGTTATCATACAGCATACATCTAATAAACATATATTCTGATGTCAGGGAAAACAGAACAATGATGTAATATACTTCTGAAAATACAGAATGATGATATAAAAGAATATGGTTTTATCACGAGGACTAAGCTATCATAATCATCAGTTGATTAAGATCTACGCGTCTTATATATTTCGATTTGAACGTGTTCGGTTTAATGTGACGTTTGTTCAGACATTGTCGAATATTCCCTAATTATTGGCTGAGCAGAACCGTTTGTCTTAAACTTTCGATCGTTTCATTTGTCTGTCTCTCTGTCTGCCTGCTTACCTGTCTGTCTGTCCATCTGGCTGGCTGTCTCTGACTGTCTGTCTGAATCTATTTTTCTATTGATTTATCTGTCTGTATGTCTCCCTGTTGACTTATCTATCTGTCTGTCTGTCTGCCTATCTATTGTATGTCTACATTTTTGTTTATCTATCTGTCTTTCTACCTACCTATCTAGCTAGCTAGCCAGCCAGCTCTTAATCCTCAGGTTACAAAAATATACTTACGTGTTGGAGTGTACGTACTGTCGATATTTATTTCTGTATATTGAACGTAGTACAAACTAGAAATGTTCAATTTAACGTAAATGCATGTGAAATACGACAAACGTGGACTCAAAAAAAAAATGAAGTATTAAACCTGTCACGTGGTTACACCTTCGTGTGAACTTCAATGACTGAGGCTATTCGCGGAGTGTGGCCGTAACGTGGCAGTGAAGCCAGGCCTGGTCAGAGAACTTTGACACCTTTGGGTGTTGGAGAATCCTTCGGTTCTGCAGATGGGATCAGCAGAAGTCGGCGCCGTCAGCTTTGTGAAAGACTGACTCTGTGCTGACAGCTGACAAATGGACTGGAAGGGGGGGGGGGGGGGGGGAGGGAGGAGAGGGGAGGCAGAGGGCTGGAAGTGTGGGCCTGCCTGTCACCAAGAGGGGGGCTTCCCTTTGTTGCCTTCCGGAGACATGGCTGATTGTTCTTTTTATGGGGGCCGGAATAGCTCAGTGGTAGAGCGCCGGATTCGTAATCTTGGGGTTGCGGATTCGATCTCCGCCGGGTCGTTTCGGTACAGGGGGATTTTTGCCTCGGAGTTAACATTGGTTCTGACTCCATTCCCCATACAGTCCTTCGAATGAGACTATAAACCGAGGTTCCGTGTGTGAACGCACGTATAACATCTTGCACACACTAAAATCCCATCACCAACTTTCTGAAGAGAAGGCCAGTTTGGCCGTTGGTATGGATGACACGTCACACATAGCATGCACCTTCCCCGAAGCTGGAGTATGGCTGCCTTAATGGCGGGATAAAAAAAAAAAACGGTCATACACACAAAACTCCACTCCCTTTGTTGGGTAGATGGGATTAATCCTTGCCTGTCTATATAGGGAGTGGTCCGCAGGAGTATCAGCCTGCGTACGCAGAAGAAGAAGTTCTTTTTATGGCAGTGAATATTGTCTTGTTCCTCCCTTTTCCTCCATTTCCCTTTTCCCCCCTTCCTGCTCGCTCCTCCGCCTCCTGGTCCTCTCTGCTGCTCCAGTTCCCTCCTCTTCTTACCTTTTTTTCTTCCCCCCCCCCCCCCCCCCCCCCCCCTCCTATTCCCCCCCCCCCCCCCCCCCCCCTCCTCCGGAACCTCCCCACCCCACTTTCTCCTGTGCAATTAGTGTGTGGATTTTTGTTTAACAGACATTTAGAACTATCCAAAGTTCCGACTTTGACACATCATCTGTAGCTATCACCTGGTGCGCGCGGATGCAGACACACACACACACACACACACACACACACACACACACACACACACACACACACACACACACGCACGCACGCACGCACGCACGAACGCACGCACGCGCGCGCACACACACACGCACACGCACACACGCACGCACACACACAGATGCGACGGTCATACCCTACTCCACATGAGAAATACCCTACTCCACATGAGAAATTCTCTACTTACACTAATCTACTGGTCATACTCCGCATGAGAAATATCCAACTAACACGTATATTCCACATAAGAAATTCCCACGTGTGTGTGTGTGTGTGTGTGTGTGTGTGTGTGTGTGTGTGTGTGTGTGTAAACATTCAAACAAAGAAACAAACAGCAATAACGTCAATAACTCCCCAGTATTTCGACGGTGTGGGATCTTCGTCACGGGGGACTTTCATGATGAAATTATACAAGGCAGTTTCCGTTCACACTCTTGTAAGAACAGTTCATCACAGTTTAGATAGCTTTAGAAAAGAGAGGGGGGGGGGTATGGGAGTCTATAAGAAACACGAGAAAAAGAAAAGAAAGAGAGAAGCATCGAGAGAAAAGGAAAGTAAGAGAGAGTGTGGGAAGAGCTGACAGAGACAGGGGGGGGGGGGGGGAGGAGAGAGAGAGAGAGAGAGAGAGAGAGAGCACAGACAGATATACACAGACAAGAGAGAGTAGTACGGGGATGGGGGACAGAAAGCGGGGAAGGGGGGGGTGGGGGAAGAGGGAAGGAAGGGCAGGCAGGAAGAGACGCAGAAAGAGAGGGAGGGGGGGGGTAAAAAAATAAGGAGAAGCTGGGAGAGCAACAGGGAGGGGGGGGGGGGGTCAAAATGAAAGAAGGAAAGAGCCGGCAGAAAGAGAAAGCGGGGGGCGGGAGGGGGGGAGGTAGAGAGAGGCAGAGTTGGAGGGGCTGGAGCAGAGAGAGAGAAGAGGCAGGGGGGGGGGGGGGGGGGGTATAGTGTTGTAGCTGACGTAGAGATAGGGGGAGAGGGGGGAGAGAGACTTAAATATGGAGAGAGAGCGAGAGAGAGAGAGAGAGAGAGAGAGAGAGAAGAGAGAGAGAGAGAGAGAGTGTGTGTGTGTGTGTGTGTGTGTGTGTGTGTGTGTGTGTGTGTGTGTGTGTGTGTGTGTGTGTGTGTGTGTGTGTGTGTGTGTGTGTGTGTGTGTGTGTGTGTGTGTGTGTGTGTGTGTGCGTGCGCGCGCGCGCGCGTACGAATGTTTTGCCTGTGTCTGTTCGTTTGTTTGCGCGAACACACAAAACAGACATGGACACAGAGGCACTGATTTAGAGATGAACAGAGACACACACTCAAACATATTTTTTTGCCTTGGCTACATCTTTGAAGAAGATTTCTTCACCCACGCAAACTCTCACACCTCGAAACAAAACGAAAGAAACAAACTAACCCAACAACAACAAAAGAAAAAGAACAGAACAGAACAGAAAAAAAAAAGTTTCAAAGGAAAAAAAAAAAAAAAAGAAAGAAAAAGAGCAAGGACAGGACAGGAATCGGACTTTGGGAGGAAAAGCGTCCCGGCCAATCCTGACACTCCATGTCTCCTGATCTCCTGAGAAGATGGCATGACTTCCTGTCCTCCCTAATTGATATTATCGCCCTGCCAGCTCTGGAGCCAAACTTAATTGAACGTCTGAAAAAGGCATGACAGGGGGAGGCCCCTGAGGAGAGTGAGCGGGACACGTGGAGTGGACCGGGGGGCGGGGGGGGGGGGGGGGGCGGGGGGGGGGGGGGGGGGGGGGAGGCGGGTGAGGGAGGAGTGGGGGCAGTGAGAGGGGAGGGGAGAGGAGGAGTTATTGTCAACGGAAGAGATGACCGGGTGGATTGAGGGTTTTGGGGGGATGGAGAACAGACGGGTTTCAGAGGAGGATGTCCTGGCCACAGAAAACCCTGAGATGACACCAGAGAGAGATGTCTTGGACATTGTAAGCCCTAATGTGACCCCAGATAAGGATGCCCTGGACATAGCTGTAGAGTGACGCCAGATAAGGTTGCCCTGGATATAGATGTATGTATGAAGCCAGATAAGGATGCCCTGGACATAGAGAAGATGACGCCAGATAAGGATGCCCTGGACATAGATATAGAATGGCGCCAGATAAGGATGCCCTGGACATAGATGAAGATGACGCTAGAATGGTTTCCCTGGCATAGATGTAGGATGATGCCAGATAAGGATGCCCTGGACATAGATATAGAATGGCGCCAGATAAGGATGCCCTGGACATAGATGAAGATTGACGCCAGATAAGGATGCCCTGGACATAGATGTAGGATGAAGCCAGATAAGGATGCCCTGGACATAGATGTAGAATAACGCCAGATAAGGATGCCCTGGACCTAGCAAGATTGACGCCAGATGAGGATGCCCTGGACATAGATGTAGGATGACGCCAGGACATGCCCACATAGATGTAGGATGACGCCAAATATGGATGCGTGGACACCGGACTAAAGGATGACAACCGTAGGATGACCCAGGTAAGGATGACCTAGATAAGGATGCATCGGATATCGTAAGTTGTAGGATAACACCACCCAGATAAGATGTCCCGGACATCATAGGCTGTAAGATAATCTTAGTGAAGGATGTCCTGAACACAGACAGCAGTGGAAGGACATTGAAAGGAAGATGGTTTAAACAGAATTGTATTTCAACATTGTCACAAATGTTATAATAGTAAATGAGACAGGGCAACAAGAAATACTTATATAAAGCCCTATCTTGAAAGGAAGATATGTCCCGGCCGTAGAGACATATGGGATAGCACCAGAAAAGGTTATTGATATGTGTATGTTTGTGTTTATTTAGGTATGTGTTTTGTAGTGTGTGCATGCGTGTGTGTGTGTATTTGTGTATTTGTATGTATGTGTTTGCAAGTGTGTGTGTGTGTGTGTGTGTGTGTGTGTGTTTGTCTGTGTGTATATATGTCTGTGTGTCTGTGTTTGATAACAAAATGTGATCCTAATGCCTCCTATTTGTCTTGGGAAAGAGGAGCAAACGTCAACGTGCATCCTACTAAAAGCACATTAAGAGACATACATTTACAGTGGACACGTTCATTATCCTATTGCAGAGCCAACGCGTCAGGTGGTAAAGCAAGGAAAGGTATTCTCTGTCCCCTGACATCACCAGAAACTGCCCTCGTCGTCTCGAGACCTTCTGGAGATCAGCTCGACCTCAGAGTTTGCTGGCTTGACATCGAAGTTTGTTCACACTTTCTTCAGCAGGTGGAGGGAGGGGGTCGGGGGGGGGGGGGGGGGGGGGGGGGGAGGAGAAGGGGGCACAGGGGCTACTACAACCAACTCCGGCAGTAAGCTTTTTTTTTTTTTTTTTTTTTTTTTTTTTTCGTTCATGGTTCAGAATCGTACCAGCCCTCCTTCTCTCCTGCCATCTTTTATGGAGGAGTGTGAATACATCTACAAAGTATCAGTTATCAGGTTAAAAGTCGGTTTGCGCATGAAAGATAGCAACGGAGATCCTATCTACCCTACAAAATCAAAATCTGCCATAGAAAAACAATCCAACACTTTTAAAACACGAATCCACACAAGCAGTGAAAACAAAAATAACGTATATTACACGAGAGTCCAGAAGAAAAAAAAAAAAGCTTTGTGCCGAAATAAGCAAGGAACACGGAGGTTTTTTTTCCCCCCTCGTGTGTCATACTCGTGTCCGAACTGAGGTTGGGGCCTGTTTCGGTAAACTGTCACCAGAGCTGAACTGATGTTGGGGCTTGTTTCAGTAAACTGTCACCAGAGCTGAACTGATGTTGGGGCTTGTTTCGGTAAACTGTCACCAGAGCTGAACTGAGGTTGGGACTTGTTTCGGTAAACTGTCACCAGAGCTGAACTGAGGTTGGGGCCTGTTTCGGTAAACTGTCACCAGAGCTGAACTGAGGTTGGGGCTTGTTTCGGTAAACTGTCACCACAGCCCTCTTGCTCGCTTGTAATGACGCCCATTGTGCGTGACAATCCAATTTGTTGACAAGAAGAGAGGCCCGCATCACAATGTCATCTTGGATTCATTTCTGATCAAATTTATTGCAACGCTACTTGACCCGGAGGAGAACAGGCGGGGGGGGGGGGGGGGTAGGGGAGGGAGAGGGCTGGCACTACAGAAAGCGGGAAGAAACCAGAAGTGAAAAGCTGACAGGGGGATGTCATCGACGAGTCCATGCTGGCCCCATCAGACATGCAGTGCTATTCGTTTCCACCCGGCTGTTTCGTTGACAGTGTTTCATTGGATGACACGCCTTTCAAAAAACAACTTCGAGCCAAGCTTTTATCCTGAATTTGTTGAACGTCTTTGGAAAGCATGTTTCATGGTGTAACATCGGCTTTGGATTCAAATTAAAAACAAAAGCGCCGGTGGCAAGCCAAGTTTGGTGGTGAGTGATAATAGATAAGACAACTGTTGAGACAATAGGTTATTAAATGACACATATCTTAAACATTGAACATGTATTTCGGACATAGCCTTTTCTGGTATGAAAGACGCTGACAAAATACTGATTCCAGCGACGCCAGTCTTTTACTGTGTGTAATACGATGACAGAGTAATAATTCCAGCTACGTGAGTGGTTCAGCGCTTGTCAGGAAATTCTCTTGTGGGGAATGATTGATAGATCAGAGCTGATCAGAAAATTGTCATGTAGGGAATGATCAGTAGAGAGAGCTGTTCAGGAAATTCTCCTGCGGGGAATGGTCCATAGATCAGCGCTGATCAGGAAATTCTCATGTGAGAAACGATCAATCTGTCAGTGCTGATTGGAATATTCTCATTTGGTGAATGATCGATAGATCAGTACTGGTCAGAAATTTTCCATATGGAATATGACTGGTGGCTCAGTGCTGATCGGGAATTTCCCGTGATGTAAAATCGGTGGATCGAAGTTAATCTGGAATGTTCTGTTTGTGACATGGTCTGTGGTTTAGCCTAATTTATCATTACCCGTGTAGTGGTATAATCAATGCTGAACGGCCGTCGTCCGTATGAAGTATGACATGTTGATCGGTGCTGGTCGACAATTTCCCATGTGGAGTATGACCAGGAGATTAGCGTCAGACGGGAATTTTCCATGTGAACTATGACCAGTAGATTAATGTCAGGAGGAATTTCCCACGTGGAGTATGACCGGTATATTAGTTTCAGCAGGGATTTCTCATGAGGAATATAGGTGTTAGTAGGGAATCTCCTATGTGGAGTATTATCGTTAAATCGGTGTTACTAGAGAATTTTCCATTCGGAGTATGAGCAGTAGATGAATGTCAATAGGGAATTTCCCATGTGGAGTATGAGCAGTAGATAAATGTCAATAGGGAATTTCCTATGTGGAGTATGACTGGTAGATTTATGTCAGGAGGAAATTTCCCATGTGGAGTATGACTGTTAATTCGGTGTCAATAGGAAATTTCCCAGGTGGAGTATGACTGCTAGCTCTGTGCTAGTAGACTGACGTTTCAGCAATTTCCTCCGTGGAGTGTGAAAGGCGGGAGAGTTCCAATCAGGGATTGGCCTTGTTTGGAGGTGGGGGGGGGGGGGGGGGGAGTGTGAGTTGGTGGTGTGTGTGT
Source organism: Conus betulinus (assembly GCA_016801955.1). Taxonomy (NCBI): domain Eukaryota; kingdom Metazoa; phylum Mollusca; class Gastropoda; order Neogastropoda; family Conidae; genus Conus; species Conus betulinus. The sequence continues at coordinate 113,166 of JADBJO010003538.1, forward strand.
TGGGTGAGTGGGGGTGGGGGTGGGGGTTGCTCAGTGTACTGGCTTTGTGACAGTCCAGATTTTCCCAGCGGCACTCGAGTGATACCTTGACTGCCAGTCAAGCCGACATGGAGCCGACAGACCTTGACTGGCTGCCAGCACTTTCGCTATTGTCTGAAAGAAAATCGTGGAAGAAAGAAAAAAAAAAAGGGAAAAGGCAGAAAGAAAGAAAGAAAGAAAGAGAGAGAAGAAAGAAAGAAAACGAGAAAGAAAGAAGCGGAAGAGGTTTGAAAAGTGTTTCTGACAACCCTGAGGGACACCGTCTTATTTTCATCATTTTTTTTTTCGTCTGTCACTTTCGTTTTCTGAGCAGGATCTGATGACGTGTGGGGGTTTTGTGGAGAGCGCTTGTTGAGAGTCAGTGTTTATTGAAATCACGCGCGCGCACGCGCGCGCGCGCGCGCGCGCGCGCGTGTCTGTGTGTGTGTCTGTGTGTGTGTCTGTGTGTGTGCTGTGTGTGTGTGCGTGATGTGTGTGCGTGTTTCTGTTTCTGCGTATGTGAGTGTGTACACATAACACAATATGTGTGTGTGTGTGTGTGTGTGTGTGTGTGTGTGTGTGTGTGTGTCTGTGTCTGTGTCTGTGTCTGTGTGTGTGTCTTTGTGTATGCATGTGTGCGTGCGCGTGTATGGGAGTTTGGTGTGCATGAATGTCCGTGAAGGTATGTATGTATGTGCGTGCATGCATGCATGTGCAAGTATGTGTGTGCGTGCGTGCGTGCGTGCGTGCGTGTGTGTGTGTGTGTGTGTGTGTGTGTGTGTGTGTGTGTGTGTGTGTGTGTTGTGTGTGTAGAGTATGAGGTGAGGATCTCTCTCTCTCTCTCTCTCTCTCTCTCTCTCTCTCTCTCTCTCTCTCTCTCTCTCTCTCTCTCTCTCACACACACCACACACACACACACACACACACACACACACACACACACACACATCTGTGTAACAGGACAATCAGGAAGAATGGGCTAGTCTAAAGTATCATTCTGTTTTTTTTTTATATCTTCTTCTTCTTCGTCTTCGTCGTCGTCGTCCTCTCTCTCTCTCTCTCTCCTCTCTCTCTCTCTCTCTCTCTCTCTCTCTCTCTCTCTCTCTCTCTCTGTTGTTCGGCAGAGAGAAGATCCGACACTCGCTCAGTCGTTCGCTCTCCAGAAGCCTTTCGCTGTCCATGGTTATCATGTTGATGATCTAATACGACGGCCGGCCCCAAAGTCACATTGGAGTTGGCCATGAAGTTGCTCACGTTTGCCGGAAACGAACACTATCAATCACGATGGAAAACAAGCAGTATGACGTGTTCGTGTGGGCCGATGATTGCTTTGAAAAGTTCAAACGTACAATTGTTTTCACTTTCAATGCTTTTATTTACACATTTTTCTGTCGTAATGTCTGTGCGTTCACTAACGTGCAATATTTTCAGCCCCCCCTCCCCCCCCCTCCCTGTGTGTGTGTGTGTGTGTGTGTGTGTGTGTGTGAGTGTGTGTGTACGTGTGGTGTGTGTGAGAGAGAGAGAGAGAGAGAGTTTCCTCTCTCTCTCTCTGCTCTGTTTTCTCTCTCTCTCTCTCTCTCTCTCTCTATGCTCTGTGTGTCGTGTGTGTGTGTGTGTGTGTGTGTGTGTGTGTGTGTGAGAGAGAGAGAGAGAGAGAGAGAGAGAGAGAGAAGTGTGTGTGTGTGTGTGTGTGTGTGTGTGTGTGTGTGTGTGTGTGTGTGTGTTGTGTGTGTTTGCGCGCGCGCGCGCGTGCCTGCCTGCCTGCCTGCCTGCCTGCCTGTCTTCCTGCCTGCCAGTCTGCCTGCCTGCCTGTACTG
>JADBJO010003538.1:127500-147500 GCA_016801955.1 Conus betulinus
GGGTGGAATGGAAGGGGGAGGGAATGGGTCTAGAAATCGAAATATCCCTCTTCTCGGAGACCCCCTCCCCCTCCCCCTCTCCCCCCCCTCCCCCCCCCCCCCCTCCTCCTCCCCGAAAAAGAGTCTTTCTATTCTGTCTTTTGAAATGCCCATCTTCTCTACCAGGCAACACACTTGTACTGTATGTTTGTATGTGCTATTCGGGGTGGTCACTGTAGATCCGAGGTGGTCGCGTGCAGTGATCCACACAGATACAGTCTTCAAGTCAACCTACCTGGAGGTCAGTAATATGGGGCATGATGCCATGGAAACAGGCGAAAGTACGAATTAATTCCTCCAACAACGTGTGTGAGTGTGTGTGTGTGTGTGTGTGTGTGTGTGTGTGTGTGTGTGTGTGTTGTGTGTGTCTGTGTGTCTGTGTGTCTGTGTGTCTGTGTGTCTATATGTGTCTGTATGTGTCTGTGTCTGTGTTTGTGTTCTTCTTCAATTTAACGTCTTTCTGCGTTAAGTGATATAAGACACTGTGTGTGTGTCTGTGTCTGTGTGTGTGTGTGTGTGTGTGTGTGTGTGTGTGTGTGTGTGCGCGCGCGCGCCCAATGCCTTTGTCTAAACCATTCTCGTTTCTTTTCAATAGTGTTTTTCAGTGCCTTTGTCTAAAGCAATGTAGTTTCCATCAATAGAGTTCCCGTTTTCTTGTTCCTCGATGATCATTTTACTCTTTTCCTGCCTGTTAAATGTTCTTCTGTTATCGCCTCTCACAAAGGCTTTATTGCCCACGCTGCTCATCCCATCTTCTCCCCCCCACCTCCCCCCCCCCCCCTCCCCCCCCCCCCCCCCCCCCCCCCCCCACCGCCTGACACAGCCACCTCAGAGTTCGTCCTGTTGTAGACTCACCACGGACAATCCCAGCCTCCCCAGGGACCACTCATCCGTGGAGACACTGCACTGTCGCTGATTCTCTTCAGTGGTGTTCAGAGGTGCCTGGTTCATTGCAACACACGCATGACATCTCCCGCGAAGTCTCCTGCTGACGACAATACCTGTATACTTACTGAACCAGCTTGAGCGAGTGTCCCTCTCCAGTAAGCTTTGAAAACGTTGTTCGACAGTGGTCAAATGTCCGAGTTCATTCTCCTTCTCTGTCCGCTAGGGTATGACGTTGATGCTACAGTCTTAGAGGCACTGGAAAGAAACTTCCTAATGAACAGTGTTTCTTTCACTGACGGACGAGCGTTACCCACCCCGTTTAGCTTGATGAAACAAGTGTTCACAACGTCTGTCTATGTGTTCACAAACTCTGTCCATGTGGAGAGGGGAGAATGTTGATCCCCCCCAAAAAAAAAAAAAAAAAAAAAAAAAAAAAAAAAAAACCGCACGTTACATTAATACTAGAAAGACCCAAATTAATGGCTGTCCCAATCTACTTGCTGTAATGTTTAAAAGAAAGCAACCCAGCAAAGACAAAGACAAAAATGAAAAAGACAAATGATTCCATTACTAATTTCCACTGACGCCTGCCTCTCTCTCTCTCTCTCTCTCTCTCTCTCTCTCTCTCTCTCTCTCTCTCTCTCTCTCATATTTCATTTTTTCTTTAAAAAAAAAAAAAAAAAACCCGATGGTATTGTATTCGTAAGAAACTTTACGGAAAAAGAACTCTCTCTCTCTCTCTCTCTCTCTCTCACTCTCCTAATCTCTCTCTCTCTCTCTCTCTCTCTCTCTCTTTGACTTTCCTAAGAAATAAAAAAGAGAAAAAAGACGATGGTATTGAATTTGTAAGATACTTTATGGGAAAAAAAATATCTAAATTTGGTTTTCCTGTACGTACATTTTTTCCTGTACGTTCTGACGTTGTGGATTCCGCCTTTCCTTTATTTTATTCCTTCAAACGAGCATATTTAAACAGATTGTAAATAACAAACAAGTAAGGTAACTCTTGCTCCCATGACACAGCAATCACAGGCCCTTAACGCCAAACAAAATTCTGCTTACGATACCAAATCGCCCTGGCAGGACTGCAAATCAGAGCTCAAAGAACAAACAAGGAGCTGGCCCATAATGCCTTGTACCTGACACAGCTACACAGCAATAACAACTGGAGAAATTAACAAAACACAATTTAACATTTGTTCAAGACTGGCACAACCTTTTCGATCTTAAGCATAGTCATACAAAAACATGTTCACACAGCAGCATACAGGTAACCTAAGTTTGAGTGGTAGGAAAGGAAATTTAAAATGAGGCAGGGAACGGTTTACTAGTAAATATCAACAAGTAGAGTAGCTCTTGCTCAAACAAGTACAGTAACTCTTGCTCAAAGGATGAAAGAATTACAGACCCTTAACTCCAAAACAAACGCTGCGTACGACAGTTAAAATAATCGCAGAAATAACGACACAGAGCACACAGAACAAACAAGGACTGGATTGTCTCACAGACGAAACTGAGGCTGATTGACTTTTGCTGCCCAAGGGATCGAACTTTGCACTATCGATTTTCATATGCACGTCATGATTTGATAGCACACCGCGCCATCACGCTGGGCGTACGGGCCTTTATCTGCTACCACAACATATACAAAGAAAATGCATGTGAACGTTTGTTTTTGGTTTGTTTTTCCATTTGCATTAAAGTCTCGCTTTTTTTTTTCATAGCACAATGAAGGTTTTGCTCTTCGATGACAGACTCGGAAGCCCTGAGAGACAAGAAAATCAAGTGATTTTTTTTTTAAGTGAAGAACTCGCCATAGGTCATACACTCCTGATTCTTCGGGCAAAGGACACTAAACACCTAAAGAACGCACGAACTAGGCACTGGGCCGTCGTTCTTAGACACATTTTCCTCATGCTCTTGCACATAAACTCTCTCTCTCTCTCTCTCTCTCTCTCTCTCTCTCTCTCTCTCTCTCTGTCCGTCTGTCCATCCGTGTATCTGGCTGGCTGGCTGGCTGGCTGGCTGTCTGTCTGTCTGTCTGTCTGTCTCTCTCTCTCTCCTCTCTCTCTCTCTCTCTCTCTCTCTCTATCATTGTCATCCTCTCTCTCTCTCTCTCTCTCTCTCCTCTCTCCCTCTCCCTCTTCTCTCTCTCTCTCTCTCTCTCTCTCTCTCTCTCTCCCCCCCCCCCCTCTCTTCCTCTCTCTCTCTCAGCCATACACATTGATATATTACCATTCTTTCTGTGCTTAAGGTACTGTTTATATTCTTTTCTTCATGAATATTCATACAGAATGATTATGTGTGTTGAATAGAACATGTATTTTTAGATGTTGTCTGGAGTAGAACGCATGCTGGGTCAGTTTTACTCTCATCGATTTCCTTTGTTCTTCTATCAACTCAATTTGTGCGTGTGACGCGCGCGCGCGCGCGCGCGTGTGTGTGCGTGTGTGTGTGTATGTGTGTGTGTGTGTGTGTTACCCCGTGGGTGTGGTGTACGTGGCCCTGCGCACGCCGCCTCCCGACACCGTTGACTCATCTCTCTGTCTGTGCGCTGTGTTCGTGGTGTCCGTGCTGTCGCCGTCAGCTGTGTCCGTGTGTGTGTCCGTGTGTTCGTGTGTGTGAGGCGCGTGCGTGCGTGTGGGGTGGTGTTTTGTGTGTGTTTGTGTGGGTGTGTGTGTGTGTGTGTGACGTTGCCTGCGTGCTCTCCCTCTCCCCTCCGTCTTCTCCCTCGGCCTCCGGCTCGCTCTCCTCTCCTCTCGCTCGGTCCTCTCTCAGCCCTCACTCCTCTCTCGTCCGGGTCTCTCGTCTCCTCTCTCTGCTTCTCTCACTCACGCCTCCCTTCTCTCCTCTAAACTCCTCTCATCTCTCTCTCTCTGTGTGTGTGTGTGTGTGTGTGTTGTGTGTGTTGTGTTTGGGTGGGTGCTGGCGTGTGTGGTGTGGGTGTGTGTGGTGTGTGTGTGAGCGCGCGCGCGCATGTGTGTGTGCGTGTGCGTGTGTGTGTGTGTGTGTACGTGCGTGCGTGCGTGCGCTCTCTCACTCTCCTCGTCCTCTCTCCTCTCCTTCATCCTCTCTCTCCTCCATCCCTCCCTCCTCTCTCCTCTCGCCCTCTCGCTCCTTCCCTCTCACTCCTCTCTCTCTCTTCTGTTGTGTTGTTGTTGTGTTGTTTTGTGTGTGGGGTGGTGTGTGGGGGTGCTGCCTGGACACACTACAGAGTATGACAGGAAAGAAATACCAACTAAGGCCTATAGCTCATCAAATTCTATCGGTGAAAGATAAATGGCCCTGCATTACAGACATAGATTACAGGGCAAGGGTAGTGTGAAGCTGGAATCAAGATGACAAACGACCCTCACGAGGGAAGCAAGACAGTTTATTGGCAGAGGCGGAGGTGGCCTTCTTCAAACGAGGCACTAGGACTTGTTACTGAGGACAGGGAACGGAGCCAACAGTAGACCTACGCGGCAGAAGCAGCAGCAGCAGCAGCACACAGCAGCAGCAGAAAGACAACATACTGCCGCCGCGAAGGAAAACACCGCCTACATCACAACTGTCAGCTGAACTAAGTCAACTCAGCGCCTGGGTCAAGGTCATGAAGCGGATGAAAGAGACGCGGAAGCAACGGGAAATCGCCCGTACTTCATCCTGCAAGAGAAAGTGAGCCGACCAGCCCACGTGCAACACGTGGGAGAATGCAGTGGCGGTGGTGGGGGTGGTGTTGGCAAACAGAGCTGTGTTCACTCCAGTGATCAGGACAGGGACAGTGGGCAGAGATTAACCAGCCAAGGTTTGCGTAGGGAAAGGGGGGGGGTGCGGGTGGGGAGGGTTTTACTGATCGTGTTCCACGTGGATACCAGCATGACGACAGGGGACCCCGAACATGTTCCTGCTGTCTCTTGTGACAACATGAATGGTGTCAGTGTGCGGTGATACTCGGATACTGTGGTGGTGAGAGGAGTACTGGTGGTGAACAAAGACGTGGTGGTTTTAAACTCCAGTGTTACCAGGAGTAGTGGTGGTGAACAAAGACGCAGTGGTTTACCCAGTGTCACCAGGAGTAGTGGCAGTGTACGTGGACGTGGTGGTTCTCTCTCTGCTAGAGGTGGTGTCAGTAGACAAGGATGGGTCAGTGTCAATGTGAACCACCCCAGGACCGGGCAGCTCTCCAGTCAACATGAGTCCCGGTAATACCCTAATAACCCCCCCCCCCCCCCCCCCCCCCCCCCCCAGAAGATCCACACGGACTCGATAGGGCAATCAGGATCATTTTGCTCATTTGAATTTTTTTGTTTATAATGTTGAAAAATCTTTATTCTAAACTTGGCGACTTATCTTTTATGAACTATGCATCTGTGTTTGATTTTGCCTGCTTAACTGAGACTTTTGTGGATAACGCATTTGATTACAATGGAATTTTTACAGATCTTGCTGCTCCAGCAAAAAAAAAAAAAAAATGGACCCGTCAAGGGAGAAATTCTGGTGGCGTTTTGCTGCTTGTGAGAAAAATTATTGGCAAGTTATGTGTCAGTCATTAATATAAATTGTGCAAATACGGTTGTTGTGAAACTGCATAAGTCTGTCCTCCAATGTGACAAAGATATCTTAATAATTGCGAGCTATATTTTGCCCGAAAATGGTCCTTTGTACGATCAGTTGCAAATTAAAGATGGAATTATCTGGTTACAAGAAAGTATTTTGGACATTGTTCGAAATCAAGATTTTTATATTATGTTAATGGGTGATGTGACGGTACAAAGTGTCCGCAGAAACAAAGTGTCCGCATGCGGACACTTTGTTCCCTGCGGACACTTTGTACCGTGAACTGACATTGATCTGAATGCTAGAACTGGAAACTAACAACCAAAAGAAGAACAAACGATAAATTATTCTCCTTTTGGGGGTATGTATGAAGATGTTGATGATGACTGTTCAAATGCATACTGTTTACAACGCAAATCGAAAGATGGCTATATAAATAACTTTGGTGAGTCGTTGTTAGATTTATGTTTTCTACTTAATTGTATTATATTGCTAATGGTGGTTGTTCCAACTATACCAGTGGAGACTTTACCTATATTCCCCTCGTGGCTGTAGTGTTATTGATTATGTTATATTGTCTGAAGATTTATTTCTAAAAACTAAATTGTAATTTAAATATTGGTGACAAGATAGATTCATGGCACTTACTTGTGGAATTTAGGTTATATTGCGCGCGCACTCGTACACGTACGAACTGCTTCCGCTTTTGGCGGGTTGCTTTGGAGGAGGGAAGGGAGGGGGAGGGGAGATGGGGGATGGGGGGGGGGGGGGGCGGGCGGAGGCGGATGGTATGTAGTCAGAGGGAAATTCAAGAAAAATACTTAGACTGCCCCTCAATCAGGTGAACTGTTTTCCTTCGCTGTGCCGGAGGTAAAAATGACCCAAACGTTTTTGTCGGGAGCGTATCGTTGGTCCCGGGGTCCGCTGGTCCCGGGCTTCGTTGGTGCCGGGGTCCGTTGGTCCTGGGGTCCACTGGTCCCTGGGGTTCGTTGGTGCCGGGGTTCGTTGGTCCCGGGGTCCGCTGGTCCCGGGGTCCGTTGGTCCCGGGGTTCGTTGGTGCCGGGGTTCATTGGTCCCGGGGTTCGTCGTTGGTGGGGTTCGTTGGTCCGGGGTTCGTTGGTGCCGGGTTTCGTTGGTCCCGGGTTCGTTGGTCCCCGGGTTCGTTGGTCCCAGGGTTTGTTGGTGCCGGGGTTCATTGGTCCCGGGGTTCATTGGTCCCGGGGTCCGCTGGTCCCGGGGTTCGCTGGTCCCGGGGTTCGTTGGTGCCGGGTTTCGTTGGTGCCGGGGTTCATTGGTCCCAAGCTTCGTTGGTGCCGGGATTCGTTGGTCCCGGGGTTCGTTGGTGCCGGGTTTCGTTGGTGCCGGGGTTCATTGGTCCCAAGCTTCGTTGGTGCCGGGATTCGTTGGTCCCGGGGTTCGTTGGTCCCGGGGTTCGTTGGTCCGGGGGTTCGTTGGTGCCGGGGTTCATTGGTCCCGGGGTCCGCTGGTCCCAGGGTCCGTTGGTCCCGGGGTTCGCTGGTGCCGGGGTTCATTGGTCCCGGGGTTCGCTGGTCCCGGGGTTCGTTGGTCCCAAGCTTCGTTGGTGCCGGAGTTCATTGGTCCGGGGTTCGTTGGTGCCGGGGTTCATTGGTCCCGGGGTTCGCTGGTCCCGGGGTCCGCTGGTCCCGGGGTTCGTTGGTGCCGGGGTTCGCTGGTCCCGGGGTCCGCTGGTCCCGGGGTCCGCTATTCCAGGGGTCCGTTGGTCCCGGGGTTCGTTGGTGCCGGGGTTCATTGGTCCCGGGGGTTCGTTGGTGCCGGGATTCGTTGGTCCCTGGGTTCGTTGGTCCCGGGGTTCGTTGGTCCGGGGTTCGTTGGTCCCAGGGTCCGTTGTCTATTTCACATATTTATGTGGATCTGGGGCCGGTGGACCTTGGGGCCGGTGGACTTTGGGGCCGGTGGACTTTGGGGCCGGTGGACCTTGGGACCGGTGGACCTTGGGACCAATGGCATGACCCCTCTTTTTGTCCCTCCCTGCCCTCTTTTTCCGTTTCCCTCCTGGCTCCCCCTTTCTCCCCCCCCCCTCCTCCCCCCTCTCTCTCTCTCTCTCTCTCTCTCTCTCTCTCTCTCTCTCTTTCTCTCTCTCTTTTCAACACTTGTGTGCGCTCCACACACACCCCCACCCCGATGTAGACTTAGGCGGGAAGACTGGAATGTAGTCATTCTACAATATTTAGACACAGATGTTTGAGTTTTTGACATACCAGAGACAGGTGATCACCAAAGTGATATATACACATTTTTTTTCTGGGTCAAAGTCCTATCGAAAGAAAGAAATAATTTAGATATTAGACTAGCGAATATGGTAGTGAGATGTTTAACGAAAATTTATGTCAGTTCCCATTTCTTATGTTTACACACACGTGCGCGCGCTCGCGCGCGCGGGCATATATGCACGCGTGAGCGCACACACACACATGCGCACTCTCTCTCTCTCTCTCTCTCTCTCTCTCTCTCTCTCTCTCTCTCTCTCTCTCTCTCTCATCTCGTTTCTTTCTTTAACTCTCATGTACGTGATCGTGCCTTTTATTCAAAACTAGCTGAATGGGGGCTGGGATGGAGGGGGGGGGGGGGGAGTTGGGGCCTGATTTAGACAGGATAGGTGCCGAATGTTTTTTTTTTTTTGTGGTGGGGGGGGGGGGGGGAGGGGGGGGGGGGGGAGGGGGATGACTGCATGATGGACTCTTCAACGAAACTTTTTTTTTTTTTTTTTTTGCTTCACGTTGTACACGTGAGCACTATCTTTGACGGATTTTATATCTTTTTGTGAATTTGCGATCGGATGAAACCAGGCTCAGCGCTCAAGTCGGTACTTTGCGTGCTGAGCACGTGTACATTTTGTGCATTTTTTGCGTAAATTGTTTCTATTTGTGGCATTTCTGTTTAATTGTGTGTGGACTGTGGTGTTGTAATTGTTGCTATTTGTATGTTGTTTGTGTTGTCAAGTGTGTGTGAGAAGGATGTGTGTGAATGGGGGGACAAGGGAATGGGAGATTGTCAAGACAAGTTCTGTTCTCTCCCAAGGTTTTTTTTTTTTTTTTTTTTTTTTTTTTTTGGGGGGGGGGGGGGGGGGAGGGGGTTGCCCTGTGCTGTGGGGCAAAACAATGTCTCTGTTCAAATACTGAACAGTTGCTGCTGAGGGACAGAGCTGTTAAACTAGTGGTAATAGCTACATGGTATAGTGTTATATGTTCTCATAGCCAAACGGACGGTACTAATTCACATCGGGGTGATTACGCAAGTCATGATTACGATGATTGTTCAAATGCATGCTGTTGTAAAGTATATTCCTTTTTGCCTGCCCATTGTGACACATTGAACTGGATTCCTGTTGGTTGTTTTTACTCCTCCCGTGGCATTTGATGGTCTTTTATGTAGTATTTTTGACTACAAGAAAAACACCGTGGATTCAGTAGGTAACAAGGCAAACATATCAACCATTTCATCATTAAACTGTCAAGGTCTAGGAAAATTATCAGAAAAGAAGAGATATATTTCATTATTTAAGAAATAAAACAATACTATATATATTGCTCATGTTTTCTCAGGCCTAAACACACATGGAAAAAAGAAACTACAAAGATAGAATGATAGAAGTGAAGGCACTGTGTTAAAATTTGGGCTGAAGAGAATCATTACTCCTTTAGGAAGAATTGCTGTCTTAAAATCATTAATTCTGTCAAAACTGACTTACCTATGGTTGATGCTTCCAAATCCACCTGACACATTTGTTAAAGAATTACAAGACTTATGTTACTGGTTTGTATGGAATAAAAAACAAAAAACAAGATAGGATTAGTCAAAAAAACAGTTATTAAAGATGTACAGGATGGTGGGTTGAATCTACCTGACATAAATACTCTCATAACTGCATTAAAATTAACATGAATAAAAAGACTGAGACAAACAACACACAGATGGAGAGACATGTTGATTTTTTCATACCCAATTATTGAGAATATTGAGAAGTACTCTCCAAATTATCTGTGCATCACCACTCAAGACAATGTTTTCTGGAAACATGTATTCATGTCGTATAAGCAGTTCTACTACAAAATAAAACCAGAAAATGATAGAGAACTACTTGCAGAACCAATTCTTTACAATGAACATATCAAAATAGGAAATAAACTGATAAAACAGAAAAAGTGGAACAACAGAAATGTATTTAGAGTATCTGATTTTTTTTAAGTCAATAGAGATTCACTATCCCATGAGGAATTCAGAACAAAGTATAACATTGAAATAGATTTCATATCTTATGGCGGATGCATATTATCCATTAAAAAATACATCAGAGATCAAGGGTTTGAGAATGAGATAAAAGATAACATTAAAGCAGAAGTCAACACAGCACTAAAGAAAATATATTCTGTAGATAAAGGTTCCAAAACGTATTACAGAGTTATAGTAAAAGATAACTGGGAACCAAACTGTTGTGCAAAACGGACGGAGAAGCTGAACAGACACATACATTGGAAGAAATGCTTTACAAAAATTCATCAAATTAGGATATTAAGCTCAAATGGATGCAAATGAGAATAGTGCATCCAATAATTGAAACTAGTGTAGCTCTGAAAGAAATGGGAATAGTAGAAAGTTATAACTGTAGTTTCTGTGAAGAGGAAAAAGACAGCATTGAACATATGCTCTGGTGATGCATACATGTCAAGGAATTCTGGAAATCATTGCAAGAATTAATAAAAGGAAAGTGTTTAATAGCGATTTATCTGTCTCTGACTGAAAACACAATAATATCTGGAGCAGATAACAATCCACAATGATACAACATTCGATCTTATAATATGATAGCCAAACTCTACATTTTTAGCTGTAAAATAAACAAATGTAAGCCTTCCATAACAGTATTTCTAAAAATACTAAAGAGACTAAAGAGAAGATAGAATCTTCGAAAATACATAGCAACTGTACAATTGAATCTGCTAAAATTTAACACTAACTGGATCAATTATGAAGTATTACTTGAAAACTGATAATCAAAATCATAAGATACCGGGATTTAATATGTGTATATGTATGTGTATCATTAAATCAGAAGAAACGAGAAAGTGAGGGTGTGGGTGGGTGGGGTGGGGAGGGAGGGGGTCTGAGTGGAGTGAGCTGGTGTGTTTGTTTGCCATTATGTGCTTGTAGTTGGTAAAACCTGAGAGGATTGTGCTTAGTGATTTTTGTTCGTTTGTGTATGTGTGTGGGTATATTCAACAAAAAAACAACCTTTCCTCGGCATACATTGAACTCCCACTCAAATCCATTCAAAACGAAAAAAGAGATAACTCATTTCTAATATGTTTCACGGATTATTTACTACAATATTGTCAAACATGTACAAATATGATTAATAACAAAAAAAATATGTGGTAATTTGCATCCGGAAATGTACAGCAAAGAAAGATCATGTTGATAAGAGAATGGAGAAGAGAGAAAGAAGGAACTGTGGAATGGAAGACAGAATGAGGAAAGAAAAAAAAAAAAAAAAGTATTAATTTAAAAAAAAAAACATTGCGCAGTCTGTGATCAAACCTTTACCTGAAGATCGAATCGTTTGGTCTGATGAATTTATAAATGAATATAAAGAACAACAACAATCTAAGGAGTTTACACGTTCATGTTAAATGCTCGGGCAGAACTTAGTCCTGACATCAACATGTCTATTGATACATTTGCTAAAGCACTATGTAGTTCAGCTGCATGCATGATTAGAACTGTAGGAAACGGCCACAGAAAGAAAAAAATGAGTGGTTTGACGAAGAGTGTGCTCGAAAGAAGAAAAAAGGTTAGACAGCTGTTAAGAAAATGTAAACGTGATAAGAAGGGAGTGGGAAGAGAAAAAAGATGTTTACGTCACAGAAAGAAAAGATTATAAACTCATGCTATACAAAAAGAAAAAAGAGTTCGACGATATTAAGCTAGATAAACAAACAATCAATGAATGATTCAAAATTGTTCTGGCCAACAGTCGATCCATTAACAGGAAATCTGTAATCTATAACACCATCACAACAGAACAATGGCATGAACACTTCTTTAACTTATTTAATGAACCAAAGAAAGAACTACATGCAGAACAGTCTAACTTTACTGGAGACTCAGATGAGGGAAGTTTTGAGGTTCCTTATAATGCCCTTATTTCTAGACATGAGATTTACGCCAGTATTGGTAACCTCAAAGCTGGAAAGAGTTCAGGGCCAGAGAAGATCATAGGCGAATTGTTAAAAAAATGCAGATGTTTCCGTTATTGATTTCCTTGTAATGTATTACAATAAGATATTTGATCTCAGAGTTTCCCCCTTGGAATGGTCAAAATCTATTACTATACCGATACATAAGAAAGGTGATGCTGATCAGCCAACAAATTACAGGGTATTGCTTTAACCAGCGTGTTGAGCAAAGTTTATACAAACATTTGAATAAAAGATTAACTAAATGGGCAGAAACAGAACAGAAAAATGATAGAAGAGCAAGCAGGCTTCAGACAAGGATAGTACTGTTGACCATAGTTTTACTCTCTATGCAATAGTTAGTAAATTTTTGGCTAGGAAAACAAAACTAGATGTTGCCTCGTCGATTTTAAAAAGGCTTTTGATTGTGTTGATAGAAATTTATTGTGGTCGATTTTGAGACAAAATGGTGTGGAAGGTAAACTGTATTGGGCACTGAAAGGTATGTATAATGAGGTATTAGCTTGTGCGCGCAACCAGGGGTGTTACAAAGATTATTTTTAAGTGCCCGAGAGGCGTAAAACAAGGATGTCTCCTAAGTCCATTATTGTTTTCATTTTTTATCAACGAATTAGCTATTGATGTGTCCAAAACAGGCAAACACGGTATCCAACTCATCCCTGGTGCAGTAGAATTATTTCTTTTGTTGTTTGCTGATGATGTTATCTTATTGTCAGAGTCTATTGTTGGGCTCCAGAACCAGTTAAATGGCCTAAGAGAGAAGCTGACACATAACACTTGACAGTTAACCTTGAAAAAAAAATGTAATAGTGTTTAGATTGGGGGGCTACTTAGCTACAAGAGAAAGATGGTTCTATGGAAATGATCAAATTGCTGTAACTAATTCTTATAAATACTTAGGAATGTCCTTTACAACTAAACTGAGTATACATGCTGTCTTGTCTGATGTTTGTAGGAAAGGAAGAAGAGGTACTGTAGAAATAATTAAAACATTGAAGAAACTAAGCGCAATAGAGCCGGGTCTGTTCTGGAAACTGTTCGATTCTCAGATTGAAACCATCCTAACATATGCAGCTGAAGTAGGGGATTAGAGGAAGAAGGGAAACGAATCGAAGCAATACATACATTTGCTCTTAAAAGATTCCTTAATGTCCCCCTACATGCCTCAAATAAAAAAGTATACGGAGAAACGGGTAGATATCCATTCATATAAGAACTTCTGTGAAATGTATAAAATATTGGATAAGACTGATTAATTTACCTATGACAAGAATATGCAGACAGGCCTATGAAATGCTTTTGTCGTTGCATGGATCAGTACATTTCAACTGCGTATCAAATATTCACAAAATTTTGACTATAAATGAATTCGGAATAGTATGGTTAAACCAGGGGGTGGGTCATAAAAACAGTTTTTATTTCTTTATTAAAGACAGGATTATCGCATGTAGTCAACAAAAATGTCACTCTGAGCTAAAAAAAAAATTATAGAAATAGATGGTACCATTTCTTTAAGGATATATTTCAAAACAGAAAAATACTTAACAAGTGTTAGGAACTACTGGCACAGAATTAATTTGACAAGATTTCCGTTAAGAGTAAATGGTCTAAAAAGAATGGTAAAAGATGGTTCCTAAATGCTTCAATTAATCAGGAAGATACCAGTTGTCCAAGTTGCGACAATGAGTATGAAGTCGAGGTGCATTTTTTATTTTACTGTGAAGCTTATAATCATATTCGAAAGAACTGTTCCTGTTTAGTATCCTTTTCTCGAGTTCCAAATGAAGTTAGTGTCGCGAACATTCTTTCAAGTGATAATCCCCCAATAGGTTACAAGAGTTAGCTAGACATATCGCTCTTTCGACGCAAATTAAAACAAAAAAAAAAGATGAATGCTCCTAATGAGATATGGTAATTAATTTGCAGAACAAAATGATCCTGAATTTTTGTTATATAAAACGTGCATATTATTGAATGGGAGGATTGCGGGAAGGAACAGGGGGGGGGGGGGGGGACGAGTGTAAGGGAGGAGAAAGGGCTAGGTGAATGAGGTGAACGAATGTCCGGGAATGTGAGTGGATGTGTACGTGCGTGAATAATGTGCATGTATATCATGCTTTTGTATGTAAACAGTATCGGTCGCAAGAGGGTAGTATTTTGCTTATTTTTTTCTGTATATATACCCCTTCAGTGAGGGGCCTTGGCCTAAACTGAATAAAACTTTGTCATTCTCTCTCTCTCTCTCTCTCTCTCTCTCTCTCTCTCTCTCTCTCTCTCTCTCTCTCTCTCCTCTCTCTCTCTCTCTCTCTCTTACATGCATGCATGCAACAGAAAAAGCGATGCGGAAACACTTGCAGATGTTTACAAAAGTGCTTTTCTTTGCTATCTTTTTTTTTCCTCTTTGAAACTGAAAATGGAAAAAAAAGGAGGGGGAAAAAACCGAAATCAACGGAATTTTGAGAGAAAAAAAGTGTCCCAACCGATCATGATACTTCAGATCCCCTGAGAAGACTCCATGACTTCCTGTCTTCCCTAATTGACATTATCGCCCTGCTCGCTCAGGACCCACAAACTTAATTGAACGTCTCAGAAGACATGGCTTGGGGAGATCACTGAGGGAAGATTATGAGAATAGAGTTGCGGTCTGGGACGAAGAGGGAGAGTTAAGAGAGAGCCGGGGGCTACTGTGAAAGAGGGCCTGGATTAGGTAAAGATTGTGGGGATGGAGCAGACGAGGAAATTGTCGCATGCCTTTTGCTAGTGAGCATGCGTGGAAAGTATTTGACCGAGAATGAGGAGGAAGAAGCGCCATTGACAGCGGAAAGCTGCAGTCCAAATCGCAAACAACACGAGACAGAGGTTAGCAGCAGACCCAAAAAAAAATCATCGATTCTATTTTTCACATGTTCTTTTTATGCTCATTGAACATAAATTTAGTCGCACACTAGTTTCTAGTTTATTGTCATTTGCACTACACCAAAGGCTCTTTTGCAGAGCTAACTGTATTATACAGTATTGTTCTGAGACAACTTTTAGAATCAGAAATATTGACCACAGCTTCCAAAATAAAAAAGAAAGTATATCAATTGTTTCTCAACTGAGGGGGAAAAAAAAGCAATTTCAGTTTTAGATTTGGATGTATTTGTTCCTGTCAAAAAGATCTTTGACTCCACCACCTGTGGATTCAATATTATCAAATCACAGTCGCTGGTCATCAGCGCAAATGGACACATTGTTATGTGTTCACAGTGTCCTTTTTTTACCAACACAAGTGAACACATTGTTGTCTGTTCACAGTGTCCTGTTGACCAACACAGCTGGGCACAATGTTAACTAGTCAAAGTGTTCTGTATACCAACATAAGTGTACATACTGATATCTATCTACAGTGTCCTGTTTACCAACACAAGTAGACATATCGTTAGCTATTGACTTCATTTGTTCATGATCTAACTGTACTTATTTATGACACAGACACGGATGTCAATTTTTTTCCGTTTCTATCCTCATCTCATCTATCATCAAACGACTAATTTTTGAGTCAGACTTACAGAGAGAGAGAAAGGGAAGTGGAGAGAGAGAGAGAGAGAGAGAGAGAGAGAGAGAGAGAGAGAGAGAGAGAGAGAGAGTCGGAGACAAGAGACACAGAGAGAGAGAGAGAGGGGGGGAGAGAGAGAGAGAGAGAGAGAGAGAGAGAGAGAGAGAGAGAGAGAGAGAGAAAGAAGACAGACAGAAATACATACAGAGATGGTGCGGAGGGGGAGCTGGGAAGCGGGGGGGGGGGGGGGGGGGGGGGGGGGGGGGGGGGAGGGAGTGCTTTCAAGAACGAATCGAGAGGCAGTCCCAGGCATGCGTATCCGAATACCTGAACACTTGGGAAGCGCTGAAACACAAAGCGTGAACTTCAACTTTGTTTGAGCATAGACATTAGGGAGGTAAGAGTGTGTTGATTGTCAGTTCACTCAGGTAAGAAAACTGTACGTAACAAAGTTTGTTGGTGTGGACAGCAAAGTTGTCTGGTTTGCTGGGAAATGTTCGTCGTTGTTCTGTTTACACAGTTTATTCCGAAGGTTCTGACGGAGACGGAGTAATCCTACTCCCCTCTACCCGTTTTTGGTCCAACAAACACATCCCAGATCTGCACAAACGTTTCGCACTCAAGTCTTTCTTTAAAACTTTTGCAAATAATGTTTTCTTTAAACACTTTGTATACAATAATTCCCTGAAACATTTGGTCGAAAATGTTTCTCTTAAACATTAGGTATACACAGTGTTTTTTCTGAAACGTTGGGTATACAACGTTTTCCTCAGACGGTTTTTACACGATGTTTTCCGCAAACATGTTGTACACCTTCATTAAATGTTTTGATGCTGTCTGTCTTTGTTAAATATTGTACAGAGTTTCTTCCTTTAGAGTTTTGTGCACAATGTTTTTGCACACTTTTTGTACGCACGGGAAGTCAAAGATGTACGTTGCACACATGTTCGACAGCAAGAGAGTGCCTTCTTGTGACTTATATCGAGGTTTGTTGTTTTTGTTTGTTGTTGTTGTTGTTTTTTGAGTTTAGAGGATTCCAGGCAAATCAAACAAGGAAATGTAAAACTGAAGATAACTGGGGCGTAAAACTTACTAAATGTCAGTAATAAAATCACTGGAATACAATCAAAACAATAAATCGACAAACAAATGATCAGTCAAGTTAGTTTCAAAGTGAGGTGACTGCAGGCAGAGACTGAAACAAACTTAAATGAAGATTTGCTGTTCCGCCAAGCAAAAGAGACAAACAACCTACAAGAAGACAAAACACGACGCGTTTCGGCCTCTTTGGTCTTCTTCAGGCAAGAGACAACCAACACAATAAAAATGAAGAACGAACAGTCACTTATCTCCTCAACTGAGCGCAAAATAAGAAGACTCATTAACAATCAAAGCAATAATTTGACCAAGCAAATCAACAAACGCATATTCAAACAAATAAAGATAACAAGCCACCAGAGTTGTAAGATTGAAGAAAACGTTGACTGCAAAGATCACAATTTACAATCAATGAAAGATTTTAAAAAAAAAAAAAACCGGTAGAGTAATGATGATTAGGCGATGTTTTGTTCAAAACAGAGTTTGTCCGATTGTTTTTCATATGTTATGAAAGTTGAAGGGGAAAACGAGTGGAAGAATCGTCTTCCTTAGGAAAAAAATAGTAGCGACGTTTCATTCCACTGAGGTTAATTAATAAACAAAAGTGTATCAAGAAATAAACCAAAATGTATGTGAAACTCACTTTCACTCAAAAGAATTACACTTTAAGAAACGTTTACCCCAGCTCATATACACTGAAGGAAGATAGTATTCCAGACTCCTGGCACATCGATCCACAACAACTCTAAAAGTCCTAGACTGAAAAGAGAAGCATCCCTAAAGAGCCCTTTGTTTGACAGACCACTCTTGAAACGAACCGTTCACATTTGGAAGATTGTCGCTCATCGGAAGGTACACATTCATCATTCTTTCAGCAAGAATCTGGAACGGTAGGTGAGTGTCAGTCCGTGATTCCCCACTAGGTGGCTGATGGGCGGGTCGGCTGCCAGTCAAGCTCCTCCCAGATGGCATCACCAGACGGGGTGAGGTGGCAGTCAAGTTGTCCCCATGGTGATGAGAAGACGGGGCTGAACTGCCATCACCAGTTATCTATTAGAAAGGAATAAAAGTTTTGACCACCTGTCTGTAAGCCAGGAAACTCATAACCACAACTCTTCGTTTTCATTGATCATATTGCTCCATATTCATCTCGCTGTCTACAGTATGAGGTCAGAACTGCGTGATTCTTTAATAACACGTTTTCTCTTTCTCCATCACTGCGTGCAGAGGTACACGTCTGGAGTGATGGATACTATGTACCTTAAAAGATTAGAGGCAGGTCTCTAAATACTGTGTTCAGGAAAGGGTTAGAGGGTAGTCTCTTGACAAAGAAAAGATTAATTAGAGGCTGTTTTCTATGTACTGTGTACAAGAAAGGACTAGAGGGTACCCTCTTTATACAGAAAGGATAAGAATTTCTTGCTTTGATGAAGAATAATCAAAGAATGGTGTATTTGGAGGATGGGGTTACAAAAATGGCCTCTGTGTAGACGAAGGGCTCTGGGATCGGTATCTGCTTTGAGGTTGATCCTTGTCTAGAGGAAGGGGGGTCAGGTCTTGGTCTCTGTGTAAAGAAAGGGGTCAAGTTTGTGTAGAGGAAGGGGTCTGGGGTTGATCCTTGTGTAGAGGAAGGGGGGGGGGTCAGGTCTTGGTCTCTGTGTAAAGAAAGGGGTCAGTTTGTGTAGAGGAAGGGATCTGAGGTTGATCCTTGTGTAGAGGAAGGGGGGTCAGGTCTTGGCCTCTGTGTAAAGAAAGGGGTCAAGTTTGTGTAGAAGAAGGGATCTGAGGTTGATCCTTGTGTGTAGAGGAAGGGGGGTCAGGTCTTGGTCTCTGTGTAAAGAAAGGGGTTAAGTTTGTGTAGAGGAAGGTGTCTGGGATTGGTCTTCGTGTAGAGAAAGGGGGTCAGGTCTTGGTCTATGTGTAAAGAAATGGGTCAAGTTTGTGCAGTGGAGGGGGTCTGGGGCTGGTCTCTGTGTAAGGAAAAGGTTTACGTTTGTGTAGAAGGAGTATGGGGTTGGTCTTTGTGTAGAGGAAGGGGGGTCAAGACTTGGTCTGTGTAAAGAAAGGGGTCAGGTTTGTGTAGTGGAGGGGGGGTCTTGGGATAGTCTCTGTGTTGAGGAAGGGGTCCGGTTGGTCTCCGTATAGAGGAAGGGGGTCTGAGACTGGTCCTTGTGTAAAGAAAGGGCTGATTGGTCTCTGTGTAGAAGACGTTTTCAGGGCTATACTGATAGTTGTCTATCAACTATTGGGCGTTGAGTGCTCATTGGTAGAGGGCATCATGCCTATACTGATAGCTATCAACTAATGGGCATTGAGTGCTCTCTAGTAGAGGACTTCACGGCTATACTGATAGCTGTCGAGCACGGCTGGACTTTGAGTGCTCACTGGTAGTGCACATCATGGCTATACTGATAGCTGACTATCAACCCGTTGGGTGTTGAGTGCTCACTCGTAGTGCACATCATAGCTATACTGATAGCTGACTATCAACGGTTGGGTGTTGAGTGCTCACTCGTAGTGCACATCATAGCTATACTGATAGCTGACTATCAACGGTTGGGCGTTGAGTGCTCACTGGTAGTGCACATCATAGCTATACTGATAGCTGTCTATCAACGGTTGGGTGTTGAGTGCTCACTGGTAGTGCACATCATAGCTATACTGATAGCTGTCTATCAACGGTTGGGTGTTGAGTGCTCACTGGTAGTGCACATCATGGCTATACTGATACCTATCAACTGCTGGGCGTTGAGTGCCCCTGGTAGAGGACATCATGGCTATACTGATAACTATCAACTGCTGGGCGTTGAGTGCCCACTGGTAGAGGACATCATGGCTATACTGATAACTATCAACTGCTGGGCGT
Source organism: Conus betulinus (assembly GCA_016801955.1). Lineage (NCBI taxonomy): Eukaryota > Metazoa > Mollusca > Gastropoda > Neogastropoda > Conidae > Conus > Conus betulinus. The sequence continues at coordinate 146,705 of JADBJO010003538.1, forward strand.
TGAGTGCCCACTGGTAGAGGACATCATGGCTATACTGATAGCTATCAACTGCTGGGCGTTGAGTGCCCACTGGTAGGGGACTTCATGGCTACACTGATAGCTGTTTATCAACCCGTTGGGCGTTGAATGCCCACTTGTTGATGACATCATGGCTATAGTGATAACCATCTGCTGGGCGTTGAGTGCCCACTTGTAGAGGACATCATGGCTATACTATAGTTGTCTATCAACTCCGGGTCTTTTCCCATTGTTAAGGGCCTAACGTTGTGAAAAAGACACCCAGAATGTGTTAGTAATGAAACAGCATGAAATAACCGAGATCTTTGAAACATAGCATATTGGGTTGTGATGAAGGAACTCGGAAGGGAGGTGGGGGAGGATAGGGGAGTATATTTGCAGTTGAGACATGTGATGCTGCAGTTGTTGTTGTTTGCTGCTGCTGCTGCTGCTGCTGCTGCTGCTGCTGCTGCTGCTGCTGCTGCTGTTGCTGCTACTACTACTACTGCTGCTGCTGCTACTACTGCTGCTGCTGCTGCTGCTCCTGCTGCAGCTGCTATCGTTGTTGTTCTTGTTCTTGGTGTTCTTGTTGCTGTTCTTGTTGTTTTGTGTGGAAGAGGAGAAATCCTAGACGGCATAGAAGCGCGCGCACACACACACACACACACACACACACACACACACACACACACACACACACACACACACACACACACACACACTCACTCACTCACTCACTCACTCACACACTCACACTCACACACACACACACACACACACACACACACACACACACACA
>JADBJO010003538.1:152500-155000 GCA_016801955.1 Conus betulinus
CATTGTAGTTATAGAGAAGCAAATGGTCTGTATTTCTATCTTGTGTTGGCCGCGAATTTGTACCTGGCAGTTTGATTTTTTTTTCTGAACAAATGTCGAGGATGGGGAAAGTAGGGGAGATAAGTCAGAGTAATACTAGTCTGTACTCCTGAGTGCTTTCTGTGCATCACTTGGCTGAAAATTGTCCGAGCGTGGTATTATTTTCTGGTGTTTCATAGTGTCTAGTGTATCCATGGTGTCTCTTGTTCTGGTGATTCATAGTACTTTTGTGTGTTATCTAGTTTTGGTGATTCATGATGTATAGTACATTCTCTAGTTTGGTGGTTGTGTATCTAGTCTTGGTGATTCATAAGTGTATTATCTAGTTTTGATGATTCATGATGTATAGTGTATTATCTAGTTTTGGTAGTTGTGTATCTAGTCTTGGTGATTTATAGTATAATGCGCATTCATGCTGTGTCTAGTTTTGGTGATTCATAGCGTATAATATATTCAAGGTGGTTCTAGTTTTGGTGTTTCATAATGTATAGTGTATTCACTGTGTATCTAGTTTGTGTGTTTTGTAGTATATACTGTATTCACTGTGCATTTAGTCTTGATGATTCATTGTGTACTGTGCATTATCTAATTTTGATGATTCGTAGAGTGCAGTGTTATCATGGGGTAAATCTAGTTTTAGTGATTCATTGTGTACAGTGTATTATCTTGTTTGGGTGACTCAGTATGTATAGTATATTCATGGAGTGTTTAGTTTTTGCTGATCATTGTGTACAGATGGGTTATTCAGTTTTGGTGATTCATAGTGTATAGTCTGACTTTATTCATTATGTAGTTAGTTTTTGTGATTCATTGTGTACATATAGGCTACCTAGTTTGGTGATTCGTAGTGTATAGTGTATTCAAGATGTATTTAGCTTCGGTGATTCATAATGTATAGCGTATTCGTGGTGTGTATAGTTTTAGTTTTTGTGATTCATAGTGAAAAGCGCATTCATGTTGTGTCCAGTTTTTTGGTGATTCATAATGTATAGTGTATTTATGATGTATTATTTAGTTTGGGTGATACACAGTGTGTATCGTGAATTCATGATGCTTTCAGTTTTGGTGATTCATAGCGTATATAGTGTATATTCATGGTGTATCTAGTTTTTTGGTGATTCATCGTGTATTATGTACTATCTGGTTTTGGTGATTCATTATGTATAGTGTATTAGCGAGTTTTGGTGATTCACAGTGTATAATGTATTTGTTGTGTGTCTACTTTGGTGATTCATAATATATAGCGTATTATAGCGTATCTAGTTTTGGATAATTCAAAGTGTATAGTGTATTCATGATGTATCTAGTTTAGTTATTTATAGTGTATGGTGTATTCATGGAGTAGCTAGTGTTGGTGATTCATAGTGTATAGTGTGTTCATGGTGTATCTAGTTTTGATTATTCATTTTTTCCCTCCGAAATCCTTTTCTTTCCACATTTTTGAAGTCATTTCATTTTCTCTTTTCCCCTTTCTTGGTGGGTCCTCCACCCTCTTACTCTTCCCACTTTTTTTTGTTTGATCATCACTCTCATTAACAATGCAAATCTGTATGTGATAGTTCTCATGAATATTCTCATTTAAACTTTAGTATTTTAGTGTTTGATACAGAGTGTGGTGCGTCTGATTTTGGTGATTCATAGCGTATGGTGTATTCATGGTGTCTTTAGTTTTGGTGATTCATGGCGCAAATGTAATGTGTATTATCTAGTTTTGTCATTCATTATGTATAGTGTATGATCTAGTTTTGGTGGTTCATAGTGTATAGTGTACACTCATGATGTATCTAGTTTTAGCGATCCATCGTGTACAGCGTATCATCTAGTTTTGGTGATTCAAAGCGTATAGTATATCCACGGCATATCTAGCGTTGGTGCCTCACAGGCGCGCAGACGTTGAAGCTGACTGTGCGGGTTTTTTTTTTTTTTTTTCCTACAGGCAAGCCGTACACCGCCGCGCTCAACTCCCCCACAGTTCTGCCGCAGCAAAGGCCACCTCCTGCAGCCCTCCCTCCTTCTTCGAGCTGCACTCCTGCTCCTGGTGCTTCCACTACCTGGCGCGCTCCCCCCACATCCGCGCCCTGCCCCGCCAGCCCTTCTTGCTGGTCCTGAGCAACGTGACCTCCCTGCAGGCCGGCACCGTCGTCATGCCCAACGTCAGCAGGGAGGATGTCGTCCGACGGCTGTGCGGTCTCGTGTCCCCGGGCACGTGCGAGCGGTGGAAGGAGTGCTGCCAGGAGGCCCGGGAGTGTTGCCGGCGGCAGGTGCGGGCGGGGCCCTCCTCAACCACACCTGTCCGCGCACCTGGGACGGCTGGGGGTGCTGGGGGGGACGTGGCGGCCGGCACCGAGGAGTACGTGCCCGTGTCCCAGTTTCCTGCAGTACGCCGTGTTGTCCGGTAAGTGGTGTCGGGGCTGGGGGTCGGGGGTTGGGGGTTTTGTGTGTGTGTGTGTGTGTGTGTGTG
>JADBJO010003538.1:160000-195000 GCA_016801955.1 Conus betulinus
CACTACTGCTCTACTCCCGTCACTACTTTTCCAATACTGTCTTTACTGGGCTGTTTTGTGCCGAAAGCGTATCCCACCCCCACCCCCACCCCCCCCCCCCCTTCTCCCACCCACCATTGGGGTTCCCCTCCCATTGGTCCCCTCCGAATTCCGCTCCACCGATCTCCCATGTTCCCATCTTGTCTCAGTGGGCGCGCGCGCGCGCGCGCGCGCGCGATGTGTGTGTGTGTGTGTGTGTGTGTGTGTGTGTGTGTGTGTGTGTGTGTGTGCGGAAAAGCTTTTGATACAATTAATTGGGAATACACAAAGGAAAAAAAAAAATCTGAAAACCGTCGGATTTGGGGCGAATTGTGTAGCTGCATTTCAGCCTTTCACGCAAGTCTCCAAAGACTTTAAAACGCAAAGGGACTACCATCATTCATTTTGTATTCAGAAATACTAGCCAGAAGAATTAGAGAAGACTGTGTTGAAGCTGTAGAATATTTTTTTTTTCCCACAAATTGCCATACATACACGATCTACTTGGATCACTGGAACAACTCGATGAGTTGATAGAATGCACCGCACCTTCAGTCAATGGGTTGATTTCTTCTTCAGAGGAAGCAGAATATGAAAGATAGAGGACGCAGAGATTCCCTGTGTCAAACAGCTAACAAACGTTCTGGCAAGAACAGGAGGAGAGTAACAAGTATACAGGTGATCTGAGCTTTAAATGCAGTACAACATGCGATCCCATCAGAGCTGATTTTTACCGGCGAACAGCCTCTCAGGCCAAATCGCCTACGGCCAGTATTTACATGAAGCGTGCACCACAGCATGGGACGCTACGTGTACTGTAACACCGAGTCTTCCCTAACTTGGAGGGGGGGGGGGGGGGGGGTTAGGGACGGGGAGAAGAGGGCAGGGCAGGTAAGAACTCGGGTACGGGTGCCTTGTCCCAGATAACACGCTGTTTTACTTCAGTACGGAGACCCTCATCCATTCTGGACGTTGTTGCAAAAATGCCATTTCTCAGAGAACTGTACCGCTTTGGGCCTGAATTTGGAACACAAGCACAAGTTCATGGTTCTCTTTATTTCAGACTAAATTCTGGATGAATTGAACTACTCGTGTTATGGAAACTGATTCATGATCCGGAAGCTGGGCATCTTGCCCTGCTATACACTATATTCCTCTCCACGTGTTTCCTCATAATAGTTTCATGCGCAAAACAACTGACTAGGGTAAAGGCGCATACCACACAAATCTTTCCTAGAGGAAAGAAGGTTAATTATCTTCATGTGTGACAAGAGGGGGGGGGGGGGGGGGGGGGGGGGGGAATTCATAATAGTTCACACTGCCGTCTACTTTTTTTCTACCTGATAAGCACAATGGACGTTTATTACAGGTTGTTTTGGTTTTTGTTGTTTTTGATGTTGTCTGTATCCGTAGGTGTTTGGAGACGAATCTTTTTAAGAGTCAGAGGAGACTGAGATCCACCACTTCAGCCACAATGTGCACGGAATAACTTTGTTCCGGAAGTACGTGATGTAACTTCCGAACAAAATGACGTAATAAATGACGTAATTTCAAACAGTGGTCCGGAATTCAGTCATACTGGTAACATGTTTCAATATGAAAAAAGAAGTTTTTGTCTGCGCCAAGTGAGAGAAGATGGAGGTTATGAATATCGCTGTATTATATTCTTTTTGCTTTGATTTTGTGGGATTAAGAAAGAACGGATTGGCAGCCATACTTGTATGAAGGAGAAGTCATGGAATCAAAATGCTAGTAGCTTGTTTTGGTGATGGCAGTTCATGAAAAAAAAAAATGAGGCGTCCATAAACGTACATCTCTCCTTGAGTTTGATTCTGTCTGAAAGAACTGGGAGGGTCATCTGCACATGCATGCGACTTGAAGACGAGCAAGCATGCAGGTACGTGTCTGTGTGCAAATGGAAAACAAGTCGCAGTTCGTGGCTTTTTTTTTCATGATTAGTAGATTTAACAAAGTCATTTCAGAAATTGAAAGGAAATGACCGTGACATCAATTTTTCCGCCTGTACGTGTGTGTGTGTGTGTGTGTGTGTGTGTGTGTGTGTGTGTGTCGCTGCATTTTTTTTTATTATTAGTGTATCTAACAAAGTCATTTGAGGAAATCGAGAGGAAATAGTATGACATCGTTTTTATTTTCTGCATAAGAGTGTGTGTGTGTCTGTGTGTGTGTGCATGCGTGCGTGTGTGTGTGTGTGTGTGTGTGTTTGTGTGTGTCTCTGTGTGTGTGCGTGTCTGACTGTCTGTGTGTGTGCGTGCATGTGCATGCGTGAGTGTGTGTGTGTGTGTGTGTGTGTGTGTGTGTGTGTGTGTGTGTGTGTGTGTGTGTGTGTGTGTGTGTGTGTGTGTGTACATGTGCGCATGCATGCATGTGTGTGTGTGTGCGCGCGCGCGCGCGTGTGTGTGTATGCGTGTGTGTGTGTGTGTGTGTGTGTGTGTGTGTGTGTGTGTGTGTGAAAAAGAAAAAAACATTCCTAATTAAGAAATGGGAGTTTTATTTTTGTTAGTGGTATGATGCAACAAACCATTTGCCTTTAATCATATTTCCATTTTTTGTCGTGTGGCTTTTCAAAGACTGGTATGTTTATCACTGGTTGATACCCTTAGGTATTAGACAATCAGACTCAGAGTCCTGTCCCTTACAAACAATAACTCTTGGATCAGTACTGGGAAGATGTAAGATCAGTGATAGCCATGGTTTTACCATTGTAACTGTCACTAAGGAACGCCTCTCGTCCTACAATCACACGGTCATATCACGAGCATTTCAATTTTCAAATTTCACTGTTCACCTTTTTCTGCCCTGTAGAACTAAATTCTATGCTTTGTGCTATCCACAGCTGAGGCATAGTTTTGTACTGGGAAGATGTACGATCAGTCATAGCCCTGGTTTTATCTGCTATCCACAGGTAAGATATTGCTGGTATTACCATTTACCCTGTCCTATCCACAGCCAAGACATAGCTGATATTACCACTTACCCTGTACTCTCCACAGCTAAGACATAGCTGATACACTTACATTACCACTTACCCTGTATATTCACAGCTGAGACAAAGTTGATATTACCACTTACCCTCTACTGTCTTCAGCTAAGCCATAGTTAATACTAACGCTTATCCTGTTCTGACCTCAGCTGAGGCATGGTTGATGTTACCATTTACCCTGCGCTGTCCACAGCTGAGGCAGAGCGGATATCACCACTTAACCTGTAATACCCACGTCTAAGGCATTGATGATTCACCTCTTACACACGGTCAGGGCAACATTGATATTATCTTTTACCCTGAACTGTTCACAGTTACCACTTAACATGCAGTATATACAGCGTAGGCATGGTCGATATCATCACTTACATACACTGTGCTGTCCATAGCGAAGATATAGTTAACATTGCTTACCTTTAATTGTCAAAAGCTTAGATGTAGTCCTCAAAGCCATCCAGCGGAACAATCAAATTTGGTTGTGAGATTTTATTGATTGTGGGTAGATTTGCTTATATCTTGGAGAGAGAGAAAAAAAAAGGATTATTTTTCATTCCCCCCAAATGTTCAGACACACACGTGCGCGCAAACATACATATCGAACGATTTAATAGTAAGCTTAAAGGAAAACACGGTAATGCAGGTTTAATCATCCGTTCTTCAGTCCTTCGAAAGGCTTAGCATAGTGAAAGGAAATCTGGTTAATGAATGTATTGAATCAGGCCTAAACAAAAAGAGAGAGAAAAAAAAAAAATGTATCGATGATTTGGAGGGTTGCCCACTAACAACATCACATTTCCTTTGCAGCCGGAGGCTTTTTCCGTAAGCCTATGAAGTAAGCTTACCCTTAAACAAGGAACAAATGCATGGACACCGAGCGTATGAAACCGCCTTCCTGAAAGCAGTCACCATTTTAGCCTTGTGTTTTACACGTTTCTCGGAGTTTTAGCCCCCTCTTGAGTAAGCACGGCAAGTGGCAAGTGGAAAATGTGTATAGGGGCCACTAACACCCAACAAATACTGTCATTAAGTATGTAACAGCTGGAACTAATAGTTTCAATACAATTTCTGTCAATTAACGAAAGACACGTTGATCTGAAATTATTCTGTGATTTGTAAAGTATAAAGAAGAAATGAACACTTTGTGCCTATTTGTTGATTTAAAAAATTCATACAGGGGGGGGGGGGGGGTCACCCTGGATATACAATCTTTCACACTTAATTGGTCGGATTCACTCAATTTTCAACGCAAGTTTGTCAAGGCTTGTATTTCCAAAAGGAGACGCAATCCACCACTGTTGACCATTACATGTATACATAAATTATGGATGCACACACACACACACACACACGCATACACACACACACACACACACACACACACACACACACACACACACACAGGCACGCACGCAGGCACAGCACGCAGGCACATATGCACGGAAGCAGGCATCATTGCACTCATGCACACAGACACATATTTCAACCTTTTTTTGTATCTATACTTGGTATTTCTTTCTTTTCCACGAGTGAAAAGGCTGTAAACTGCATTCCTTATCCTTGCATTAAGATATTTCGCACTTAACATTACTTGATGTGGCAGAAAGAGAAACATGACAAAGAGAGCGAGAGGGAAAAAGGGACAGCCAGACAGTCCAGACAGAGGCCTTCTATCAAATAAAAAAGAAACTCCACTTTCACGAATTGCCTCACCCTTTCCAGAATAAAGGCAACGACTTTCCTTGTCCCCTCCACGTCAGTGTGTCCATCTCTAATTGCCGCTGACGGCTCTTGGACAGAGCAGAAAGTGTGTCCCTTTTTCACAACATCCATCTCTTTCTGTTAACGCACCGGCCGTTTTGCTGGTCATCTCCCTGCCCCCTCACTCCCTTGTTCCCCCCAACGTCCAAACAAAGTCACCCCAAAATAGCAGTTATCGCTCCCAACAGTTTATCTGGCAGCCCGATCGATCTGGACGTCTCCTTACCTCCGACGTGTCCCCATGGTTATCCTTTCGCCAGCATCAGGAAAATATCCGCTGCAAGGAGTGGCATGCATACAGATGATTTTTCTGTGTATGTGGCAAGAAAACGTCGATGGGAATGAACTCTTCATTCAATGGTGTCCTGTGGAGGTTTATGCCTCCATTCAATCCTGATCTGCATTTTTCAGATTTTAGGGACTTTGTGTATGGAGGTAGGGGGGAAGGGGGGGGGGGGGGGTGTGTCTCTGTTCTGGACAGATGAACTGTATGTGTACTGGTCCTAGTGCACTAAATCTACCTTGAGGTCTGGAGATGCGAAGCCGCACTGTTTCCCTTACAGAGAAGCACACCAGACTCGGTGTGCAGTTTTCTGTGCTGTCGAGTATTGAATATCAGATTGAGTAATGGTCTGTTTAGTGTGTTACAGGGTCAACTGCTCCCACTCAATAAAGAAGGTCACATAGCCGGTCAGACTGATTTTTTTTTTTTTTTTTCCTTCCTTTCATTCATTTGATGTTGTTTTTTTTGTTTTGTTTGTTCGTTTCTTTGTTTTTTTTTGTTTTTAGTCTTGTGTTTGAGGCCGTCATTCTCTGTTTGATTTATGGAACACCCACTCCTTCTGTGTCCTCAAAAACATATTTCTTTGGTTAATGATAGAAGGCCAAACGCATTGTGCTTGATAATTGTCGGTGTAAGCAAAGCCTAAGAAACCAGAGTTTCTACTAGTATTCTCAGAATATAAGTGTTTAAAAAAGAATAAAGGCTTGTAATATGAGTTATGTTGTAAGTATACATGTACCAGTCGTTAACCTTCTACCGCTTTCAAAAGAAAGAGTCTACCCTCAACTCTCTTCTCTGCTCTCTCTCTCTCTCTCTCTCTCTCTCTCTCTCTCTCTCTCTCTCTCTCTCTCTCCTCCTCCTCCTCCTCCTCCTCTCATCATCATCATCATCAGAATGTTGATCATATGTCCATTGAAAACCTGCACCAAACCACCATGCAGCACATCGAACCATTTGAAGATTCGCTGACGTCAGTTAAGGCAAGCAAACCACATTGGAATGACCCGGTAACAAGACCCAAAGGCCATGCTAAAAAGTATCCCAGGGGAAACTGATGATGGAGGGAGACGGAAGGGAAGATCCTCTCCCAAACTGATTGATGGCTGACAACTTTGCAGAACAAACAGGGAATCCATTTCATGGACCCAGGCCTTGGCACACTGCTGACAACGCACAGAGACCCGGATGAATGCGTTAAGGGAGATGAAAAAAAAAAATTAAGCACCAATCAAAATAGCAAAATCATGATTGTCGAATCATGAAAAGCGATTTTTTCAAGTAAGAGGAAACGCTTGGTTTAGTCAACTGTCTTTTAGCAGGAGCCGTAACGATCGAAAAGTGAGACTGTTTTGAAGGAAACTGTCAAGGAACGTGGCGTCCCCATTCTTCCCCTTGCTACAGCCATTGAGAACCTAGGACTGCATTCAAAACTTTCTCCAAAAACAACTCGAAAACCATAACTATTTCGAGAAAATGAAATAAGGAAACAGGACTGTCACCAGAGAAAAAAAGTCACTCAGACACAAATTGATAGCAGATCAAAAGTGAAAAAAAAAAAAAGAGCATGAGGGTATCTGAATATCTGTATAAAATGCTTTACATTACGGCAATACAGTACACATTTTACGAAGTGCATCAGATTCCTTCTGGATCTGCGAACCAGTTTGGCTAAACTGTGTATGTGCACACGTATTGAACCGCCCTAAACTCTGTGACTCGTTTGTATTTCTCTAGATGTTTCTGAGGATATGGCTTCCTAGATATGGCTTCCTAACTTTTTATCTGTGTATGCGCATGCACATGCGCGTTCGTGCATGAGGTAGAAAAAAAACACTTGTTTTCTTTAGGGCTGATGGAGCACGAACAGATTATGAACTGTTTTAAGCACATCAGTACCCTTCTGTTGATAAGGCAAAAATAGCATTCTGCATTTCCTTAGTAGTCGCTTTCTGCACATGCAAGGAAGTTTTCTGTACCACTTATTACTCTCATGGGTAAAACTGTTGACCTAGTTCTGCCAACGGTCTATTCTGTTCATGAACATGCACTTGTTCGTACAAATTAGAAAGGGTGGAGTGTTCAAAAGAAAATCGATCAGATGATTTTTCAGGTCCCTCATTAAAAATTAAATCAGAGTTGTTTTCTGACATATGTCTGAATACAATATTTGCATGCCTGCTACATCTTTTACATACCTAACCCCAAAATGTCTTTTAAAACAAAAAAGCCATGAGTGGTTTTTTTTTTTTTTTTTTTTTTCATTTTGGACCTGCTTAATGGAACGACTGACTTTACTTTCTGTCTGTTTTGCTCTGTCTGTCACTCATTTTAAAAAAAATCCAGGCTGACAATTCATTTGTATTCGAAATGCCTCTCTCCCTTCATTGACTTAGTTCAAATGATTTTATGCCATATCATTTTTACGTCTCCCGTCTCTTTGTGAAAGAGCCCGTGGTGTGATCAAGTAGAGTGTGTGTGTGTACATGTGTGTTTGCATATGCGCGCGCGCGCGCGCGTGTGTGTGTGTGTGTGTGTGTGTGTGTGTGTGTGTGTGTGTGTGTGTGTGTGTGTGTGTGTGTGTGAAAATGCCCGTTCATATGGTAGCAGTGTAAATGTCCAATTGAATGAATGCGTATGAAGTCACAGGACACATTGCTGAGTGCAATGAAGAGAAACTGTCGCATGTACGCATGCACGTGCGCACACACACACACACACACACACACACACACACACACACACACACACACACACACACACACACACACACACACACACACACACACACACACACACACACACACACACACGCGCGCGCGCGCGCGCGCGCGCGCGCTCACACACACACATCTGTCAGTGATACGTTGTTCGTGTAAATAATCGCATCCAGGTAGCATACATTTTTACTAAAAAAAAGTGGTGAAAATCTGGATGCCATAACAGAGCAGCGAGAAACAGACAAGGAGAGAGAGGGGGAGGGGGAGGGGGGTGCGAGGGAGAGAATTTGAGAGAGAGAGAGAGAGAAAGGGGAGAGAGAGAGAGAGAGAGAGAGGATTGCATTGCAAACAGAACTTTTCTCGGATGCAGGAAACGTAAAACTGAAATAAAAATGAATAAATCAAAACCTCCAGTTTACGAATCCTCCGAACCTTTACAGAGGAAAAGCGGACCGTCCTTGTGTCCTTCCCGCCAATGTGTCCATCTCTCTCTAATTGCCGCTTACGGCCCTGGACAGAGCGTAAAGTGTATCTCCATTTCGCAACGTCCAGCGCATTCTTCTAACAAGCAGGCCGTTCTGCTGGTCCATCTCCTCCCTCCATCCCCCCCCCCCCCCCCCCCTTGTTCCCCCACCCTATTTCTCACATGTCCACACAAGTGATCCCCGTGACACCCCATTTACCGTGCTGTAACAGCTCTGTGTGACAGTTATTGTCGACCGTTTCTTTTGAAAGTGTCTCTTTCCATCATTCTTTCCACCTGTCACAGAAAGACGGGAGTTGTAAGAAATGCATGTTAAATGGATGGATACTGATAGGACTGGTTGTTGACTGCAGTATAGGTATCGCAACTGATGACACAAACCAGCACGTGCGTACGTAGAGATGCAACAAGGTCACAACGGGCAGAACAAGTGCGCACAACAACAAAGTCACCCGTAACTAGCAACCAATTCATTGACAGTGTGGTCGACTCCCCATTGTGTTTGCTAAATGATGGAAGCAAAAATTGAATTGTAGATGTTCCTTCTCATAGAGCAAATGCCATAGACCTGTCCTTGATTTCTCTCCTGTTAGCTTTTGTGTGCACGTGGCAGACTTACACAGACACTCGCTGAAATTATCATCTGCCGATCATAATGACGGCCAATGAAACACACGACGTTCAAGTCTTACCAGAAGACAAATTCCGAAACATAGATTTTAAATTTTCCGACTGGGATAAATTTAAAACACTTCTTTCGTACATAAATGTAGAAAATATTTGTGGGAGTGGAGAGGGTACGAATATTACGTATTCAGTATTCAACAAACTGATACTTTTGGCTGCAAACAATTCCATTCCAAAACGTAATAAACAAAAAAATGTCATCTTGGTAATGTGTAATGGACTAAAGATTTCGGAGAAGCTGTAGCTTTAAAGAAGATCAAGTACAAAGAATACATTAAGGACAAAAGGGAAGAAAATCACATAGAAATGAAAAGAACAAAAGCACACTCTAGCAGAGTTATTGCTAAAGCAAAGTAGTACATTGGTTATCGGTCTATGATAGAGAAGTGTCTTGCCATAAAGACTTTCAAAAGGTATGGACATTTGTTTTTAAGTTATGAAAAAAAAAAAAAAACGAACAAATTTTCCAAAACACCTCATTGATTTACAGAATAAGAAGTCCCCTACTTCACCCGAAAAAGCAGAAGCGATTGCTGAGATGTTTTTAAGACAATGCGTTTAGAAAGTCTTCCACAAGAATGCAAATATCATCAGGAAAAGGGAAAAAAAGCACAAAACTTTACGATACACCGGTTTCAAATAACGACCATTACACAAATGCATCCGTAACCATACAGGAGTTAACGGCTGCCATCGCTGCAATAGGTAACAAAACGTCATCAGCACGATTTAATGCTGTTTCAAATGAAATGCTAAAATATCTGTCAGAAATCTTCTGATTTAGGTTATTCCAAAACATTTGGACGGGTGGTATTATGGTAGTTGTTTGGAAAACATGTCACAAACATTAATAATTACCGGCCCATAGCTCTGACTGCTCATGTTACTAAACTTATTGAAATACATTAAATTAAATAGGCTTACCTATTTTTGTGACCAAAAAAATGATGTAATACACATTATTCAAGCCGGCTTTAGGAAAGGAAAATCAGTCACTGATCATGTTAAACTAACAACACAAATAACGTATTAATTTGCTAGATGAAAGCCTTTGATAGTGTGTAATTATTGTTATGTAAATCAAAGACAATTGGTATTTTTTACAATTACATCAAAGAATTTCTATTGGGAAAAAAGTTTACAAGGCTGAGTAGAAAATACTTTTCCAGGGTTAAATCAGTGGAAATGGGCATTCCTCAAGGTTCTGTTATAGCACCTATGTTATCAATGTTCTGCTGTGTGACTACCCAAAACACGTTACTAAAAATGCTACAGTTGTGCAATAAGCCAATCATCTGTGCAAGTGGATAAATGCGTGCATAAGAAAAAAAAATGATCAGTGAATTACTATAGAAAAACTCTATCGGCCGGAGCTCGATAACCTAAGCAAAAACTTATTTGTAAATGATCTGAAAATTTCTCACGAAAAAACATATATGGTTTTTTTATTTAACATGGAAGATCTTCCACTGATTTGCTATCTTTTAAGCTTGATGAGATAACACCTGAGTACGTACAGCTGGTAAAATTCTTAGATGTGCATTTCACATCATAGCGAAAGTGGAATTTCCACATTGATTATCTCTTAAAACAACGCAAGGAAGACTTTACCTTTTCTTAAGATATTGAGCAAACAAAGCCAGTGTCAGGATGTCAAAACTTTGAAGTACTTAATAATATCATCAGTTCGTTCTAAGCTATCATATGCTCAAGAGGCTTTCTTTAGTGTGCCCAAACATTTGTTACAAAAATTGCAAAATGTTGATAGCAAAGCCTTTAAAGTATGCCTTGAATCCCAGTGCATGCATCTACTATTGAAACATATATAGAAACCCGATGTTTTGCCATTAAATGAATGCAAGAAATTCACAATCTCAGAATATGTTGTGAATGTTCGACCATGGAAGGGGTGAATGAAAAAGAAATGTATATTAGTCCAGAGTCCAAAGGGAGCAAAAATGACACACTAACTATCCGCCAGTGGTTCCTATACTGCATTCTTGTTGAAGGAAACTAATGTGAATATTGAATCATTGGCAAAGTCGTCTTCTACAGATACCATTCCAATCGGGGAAAGAAACGGGCGAAATTTCGACGTGTTCGAAAAGCTATGAACCTTACATCTTATCATATTCAGCAAATATGTAATCGGAAAACAAAGGTCGCGCAACCATCTTAAAGTGTTTACAGATGGCTCACTGACAAGAAAAGAACCCGGGGAAATAAAGGACCCGGGTCTGCTTTTGTTGTTCAATCACTGAAAATAGAACAGTTACATTTTGCCGGAAAATATTGATCTATATTTGTTGCTGAAATGATAATTATATTAACTACGTTGACATATCTAATTGACATACCACAGTCAATGTTTAAAGTGCTGTTCTTGCGTAGATTCCATGGCAGTGTTACAATCCATTACATCTTGCAAATGAAGTTAAGATAATTTCATTTTAAAGGAAATTTGTCATTTAATTCATAACTTGATGTGTACAGGAACTTAACAATTTTTTTTTCATTCCTTAACACTGTGGAATTGTGGGTAATGAACTCACAGTTGTGCGAGAAAAAGGTGCTAGAAATGAAACGTGTGCACAACAATTTTCTATACCTTTCACTATACAGGATAGTCATCAGATGTTGAGACAAAGGGCTTGGGACCGTTTTAGAAACATAAAAACCTTAGTTCTCATGTTAAGACACAAAAATAGTCAACCTTTCAGTATTAATTATGTCTATTAATTATGTCAAAAGCGTCCAGCATCTGCCATTTCGTAGATGGGCATCAATACAGTAATTTTGTGTCAACGTTTTATCGACTGAATTAATGCTGTCAGAATTAAATATAATGCTTCAAGAAAATGTATATGTGACGAAACAAACTTGTCAAGACGTCATATTTTGTTTGAATGTGTCCCTTTTAGTGCACACTGACCATGTTTATCAGGCATGTCTGTAACTGCCGGGTTTTTTTTCTTTGTTTGTTTGTTTGTTTTGTTTTAATATTGCTTTTTAAAGTTATCTTTTGTTGATGTATATCGTCCGGTTAGGTATTTATTTTCATATGATGCTAGCGGGTCTTTTTGTGATTATATGTACACACTCACACCTGCACACACATACACAAACGCACATACGCGCACACACTCGCATGTACGCATGAAAGCACACACGCACTCTCTCTCTCTCTCTCTCTCTCTCTCTCTCTCTCTCTCTCCTCTCCTCTCTCTCTCTCTCTCTCTCTCTCCTCTCATTCTGTGCTCTCTCTCATTCTTCTCTCCTCTCTCTCTCTGTCCTTCTCTCTCTCCTGCTCTCACTCTCTCTCTCACTCACTCTCTCTCTCTCTCTCTCTCTCTCTCTCTCTCTCTCTCTCTCTCTCTCTCTCTCTCTCTCTCTCTCTCTCTCGTCGAAGATCACACGATTTCGTGAAAAGACGTAAAATGAAAGTGTTACTGCTACTAACAAAGTAACGATTACAACACATAATAAACTAAAGAAATTAATCTTGCAATTAAGAAGGAAAAAGAGACAGGTTACAAAACTATGCACACTTGCTCCGTCAAACCCACCCCACTCATTCCTTAGTCTCACATGGCTCCAACTGGGTGTGGAAATTTCCGGAGGGTGGCAATGGTGACTGTTGACATGGGGCACGAAAAAGACGACATTTGGTGGAAAGGGAAAGGAAAAACCATGTCCAGGATATTGGAGTTTTGTCCCGTCTCTCATTTTCTCGTTGTGTGTTCCATATTTTGGCAGGTTTCGGTGGAGGGAGGGTTTCCTTCTGTTCTGATACATCAGTCACGCCCCACGGTGAAATTTTTGGTTTCCATGCAAAGCAGATAGATGACAGGGGATGAGGACGTGATTTTGATCAGTTTGTTGATAGCTTTGAGAGAGAGAGAGAGAGAGTGTGTGCGTGTGTGTCAGTGTGTGTGCGTGTATGCGTGAGTATGTGTATGTGTGCGCGCGTGCGTGCGTGGACGCGGATTTGTGTGTGTGTGTGTGTGTGTGTGTGTGTGTGTGTGTGTGTGTGTGTGTGTGTGTGTGTGTGCGTGCGTGCGTGCGTGCGTGCGTGCGTGCGTGTATGTGTGTAAGGAGTTGTGAACCTGTCTTTTGAATGAAGAGATCATAAATGACCAGAACCATTCCAGTAGCCACCTCTCCAACTCCCGATCAGTGTCTCCTCCGCTACCTCATCCACACCGATAGCACGGACAGGATGCCACAGTCATATCCCTTCCCCCACTTCTAAGGGAGGTTATTAAAGTTTTTTTTTTTAACAATTAAGTCCATGGGGGGAAAGATATCTTTGAGATCGTTTGCCAACCATTTAGATTAAAACCATGGGTTTTTTTTTTTTTTTTTGTTTTTTTTTTTTTTTTTTTTTTGCATTTCAACAAAAGTATTATAGATCAATATGCAAAATGTGTGGACGAAATCAAAGGACTGTTTTAGTGTGCACAGTTTCGTACATTTCGGCTCGTGGAACAGCGTTCTGCTAGAGTTTATGGAATAAAGCTAGGCTCTTTTTTTTTTTTTTTTTCTCCGCCTCCTCCTCGTCCTCCTCCTCCTCCTGCTCCTCCTCCTTCTTCTTCCCTACTTCTTCCTCCTTCTGCTCTTCCTTCGTCTCCTTCTCGCTTGACTTTGTAGGGAGTCACACTGGGTCACCACACTAAAGAGCTGTTCCCCAGTTTTCCTCCAGTTCTGTTGGTTGTGTGCCAACGCTCGAGCCTCGGCAAGTGTTTCCCTGTCCATTCTACATTATTGTCAGACTATATGCCCCCCCCCCCCCCTCCCCCTCCCCCTCCCCCTCCCCCCCCCCCCCCCCCAGCCCCCCCCCCCCCCCCCCCCCCCCCCCCCCCATCGCCGTCTACCTCCGTCTCCCTTCCTCGACAGTTCCCTGGAGGATTGTTTTTAGCACGACCATTACGTATCGTTTACATGGCCATTCCAACACAGTTTTATTTTCCTAACTGATATCACATCAAATGGTCCCGGTGTGCTGCTGATGATTCGACGCACTTGTTCTGACATTGCTGACATAATGTCAGTATATCTGATGTTTTGTTTCTTGCGGTAACGGCGCATTTCTATGGCTTGGACTCTCTGACGAGATCCACTATGAGGGGACTGTGTGTGTCGTATGCAGCATACAGGAATCATTGAATATACCCCGTGCCTGCATCAGCCTGATTTTGCGTTTCACGGAGATTGTTACTCTCTTTCCATACAGGGTGGAGACTGAGCAACGCTTGTGTTGTCTTTGCTGCCCTTAGGAGATTTCTGGAACCCCCCCCCCCCTCCCCCCCGTTGCTAGTGATGGATCCCCAGGTTAGGGGACTGTTGCACAGCTCCTCGCTTCCATCCATGGACAGCTATGAAGCTGATGTTGTGGTCTGTCACGGACTTGATTTCCTTGCCATCTGTTTGTGTTTCATCCGGTCTTTGAACAGGCATAGTGAGTTTTTTTTTTTTTTTTTTTGACCGCCTGCCGGGTCACGAATTCCATCTGCGAATTGAAGGTTTATGTCGGTTCTTCCTTCAGTGGTAATTGTGCTGATATGATCTAATGTCATCAGTCGTGTGTGTGTGTGTGTGTGTGTGTGTGTGTGTGTGGTGTGTGTGTGTGTGTGTGTGTGTGTGTGTTGTGTTTGTGTGTTTGTTTGTGTGTGTGTGTGTGTGTGTGTGTGTGTGTGTGTGTGTGTGTGTGTGTGTGTGTGTGTGTGAGCATGCGCACGCTCCTACAACACAGAAATATATACTAGGTAAACACAATGGCATAAAAGTAAGACACATTGATACACTGACAGACAGGTTAAAAAACTAGGTTAAGAACTATGGCATACAGGTAAATGCAATCACGTTAATGCTATAACAAGCTGGTAAACCATACAGTATAAAAATAAACAGTATCACTGCGACACACCAATATATACTTTTGCGTACAGGTAAACAACATCACTGTGACCGACGTGTAAAGACTATGCCACATCTAAACAATGTCACCATGACAAATGTGGAAAAAATGCGCCGTGCCCAAAACTATCACTATGACACACCAAATAATCATTATGGCTCAGAGGTTAACACTCTTGCACACAGATAAACACAGTTGTAACGATTTCTGGTCGTAAAACGCTTATGTTGCGGCAGGTCGATATCATGACCGTAAATATTGTAGTTTTTCGTTGTGTGAACAGTCCATTCATTAGAACAAAATGATCAATGATTTCGACTCGTTATTCCCAGTGTGCCACGGCTGCAATATACATATGTCTTTTATTGGCGTCAGGATTTTTACATGTCTTTTTTTTTAATTTGAGTTGGCAAGAGTGTACGCTCTAGCGACCAGGAGACAGGCGTGCCAGTACACCTACGTGTTCTGACTGGACATCAGAATTTCCGTTTCCTAGAAAGGTGAGTTAGCAGGCAGTTGGTGAAGGTCAACCGTTTGATAACCAGCTAAAACAAAAATCAGTAGAGCCAAGACGTCATTGAGGACAGATGATATTCAGTTGTTGTGAGCATCGTTGAGTGGTGACTCAACAGAGGATCAGAAGTTGAACTATTCATGGGTTTGATGGATTCCATTGGACAGATGGAAGCCTCTACTGCCTGTGGTTGGTGACAGTTGATTTGCCCATCACCAGGTCCACTGCAGGGGCTCAAGGGATGCCTGGTGGCTGTGGGTGGCTGGCTGTGGGTGGCTGACAACGTGTGTGCTTTTGTCACCAGGTCCGCTTCAGTCACCAGGTCCGCTTCAGTCACCAGGTCCGCTTCAGGAACTGCAGCACTTGCCACGGTGCCTATTGTTTTCTTTTTTTTTTTTTTTTTTTTAGGATCCATCCTTGTCTTCATAATGTGACGTGTATTTTCCCCTACATCGAATTTATCTCAAGCATTATTTATCAAAAGATCTGACAGGTGCGAGAACTAAGTGAAGTCGAAGTTTGGCTTCAGAAGTGTTAAGGTCCAGCAAGCCTGTTGAAGTGTATTGAACTTAGACGCTATGCAGACGCTATTCCACGTTGTGAAACTCTTATGAAGAACTACAAAGCCTACGCTAGTGACCAGAGGGTGTTTGCTGTCAAGTCTGTTGTAAAATCCCGTAAGGTAGGACACTCCTCAGCGTGGTGATAATGGGACGAGCGTTTTGTACGCTGTTGGCCCAGTCTCTATCTACCTGTGTATGGTCTGTTTATTGACGTGTGTTCCATGCATTTGTGATTATACATGCTGCTAATGAGTATGATACGTAGAAGATGTGTGAAAAAAAATCAAATAATGACAATATTCAGTAAGGAGATGTCATAAATGCCTGGAAAATTGACAATTGTTACGGAGTAATGCTCCTGAGAGCGTCTGAATTCGTGACGATTTTCATAAATGATTTATAATAAATTGAAGTAGAACTGGGCTTTTCTGCAAGCCAAATTGTATTGATGATGTAAATGAAGAGGAAGAAGGAAAGTCGAGTTTTAATGCGCCTGCGTGCTTACATGTGAATGGTCGTGTGCGAATGAGTAATGAACATGGACGAGATCATGTACCTTTAGTTTAGGGTCAGTGATACTGCAAATTGTAGACAGAGACATGCATGCTATTCGTAAGGTAATTATTATCACACATCCACGAGGCCCCGTTGGAACAGGAGTTCCAGTTTTGTTCCAGACTTTCCGTTGTAGCCTATGGTATCAGGTAGTGAAATTTGTACAGCATCAGCGGGAGGTGAATGGCAGAGAAATGCCACACGCAGAAGTGTTGACCGCATCAAAAAGAAAAAAAAAGAGAGATGAGCTACTCTCAAAAAGAAAAACAATGCCTAACTTTGTCTGTCATCAGCTCCATATGATTGCTTGAACGCGTTGTGTGCATATGTATGTTTATCGTCGTGGAATTGTTGTGAGAATAGTAAGTTTTAAAAAATTTCTTTTTCATCACATGTTGTAATTTGAAGAGGACGGAAGCAAGAGGGGACGCAAGTTCAAGATAAAAATACCAAAAGAAAAGGGAAATCCCTAGACAAAAAATACTTTAACAAATAACATCGGGTAAAAATCCCCATTCTTGACAACAGTCAATAGGACACACAAGTAAACACTTCGATATATCGCACAAGTAAACATAACTGAACATAGGTGAACATTGTCAGTAGGACGCAAGTAACACACTTTCACTATGACACACATGTAAACACTATGGCACACAGGGTAAACACTGTCGTTAGGACACATAAGTAAAGATTATCAGTGTACTAACATGGCAGCCAGGTAGGCAGTACGGCCCACGGGTATACGCCGACATTACGATACTCAAGCAGACACTACGAACCACAGATTACATTATAGCCCACAGGTAGGCACTGACATTACGACATTCAAATAAACACCGTGGTCCACATGTACATACTAACATGACGACGACATTCAAATGGGCATGCGGTCCACGGTACACACAAATATTATTATATTCAGATAGACACTATAATTCACGGGTACGCTCTAACATTACAACATTTAAGCAGGCACTATGGGCCACGGATAGAGGCACTAGCATTCTAACATTCCAGTAGGCACTGTGGGCCTGTATGTATACGCTAGCATTACGGCATCCAAGTAGACTCTGTAGCGCACAGGTATACACTAACATGACGACACTCAAGTACACGCCGTGGCCCAAAGAAAACACTGAATTTTATGACATTCACATAGACGTGGCGCACAGGTATACACTAACATTACAACATTCAAGCAGACACCGTGGCCCACAAAATTACACCAACATTACGACATTCAAGTGGACAAGCGTATATACTAACATTATCACATTCGAGTGGAAACTAGGGCCGACGTCTATACGCTAACAATACGACATTCAAGTAGACTTTATGTGCGACAGGCACACACTAAGATTATGACACTCAAGCCCACAGGTTAACAGCAACATTACGTCATTCAAATAGACACTATGATCCACAGATATATGATAAGATCATGACATTCAAGTAGACACTGTGGGCTTCAGGTATACAGTAACATTACGACATTAAAGTAGACACTATGTCCTACAGGTAAACACAGGTACACACTAAGATTATGACATTCAAGCAGACACTGTGGCCCACGGGTACACATAACATTATCACATCGAAGAGGACGCAATGGCCCACACATTTACAATAACATAACAACACTCAAGCAAACACTGTATCCCGAAAGTGTACACAAACATTTGAACGGTGATGGGGGTGGGACAGAGTGGGGGATGGATTAGCCAGTTTTCAGAACGTGTTGCGTGTGAGTTGGACGGGAGGGGGGGGGGGAAGTGGAGGCTTTAACGGTCGACAACTTTTTGAGGTTGAAGACGACATGCTAGGGCGTGTATTAGCATGTCGTCAAGACTGTCCCATTCCCGCAGAAGCATGTAGTATTGCTATTGCGCTGTTTTGGCTTTGTTTGTTTGTTTGTTTTCACGGGTCTTCAGGTAGCCAGGGCGGGGAAGAGGGAGAAGGGGAGACTGGAACTCATGAAATCCCCCGCCACTTCCTTTCTTCCTTCTCTCTCCCCTCTCTCTCTCTCTCTCTCTCTCTCTCTCTCTCTCTCTCTCTCTCTCTCTCTCTCCCCGTCCTTTCCCATCCCATCATTAATACCTGCTGAAGTGGTTAACTACTTAACATATATTGTTCTCACAGAACACGCCATGGTCTAGCCTAATCCACACTGCGCGAAGTCACACTGGTTGTGTGTCCCGTCACCCACTTACGGCTCCAGCTAAACACACTTAAAAGGAAAATGAATGTTCCGCCAAACGAAAAACAGAGACAACAAATTACAAAGCAAACACGACGCGTTTCGACCTCTAAAGTCTTCTTTAGGCAAGACGAACAACATTCAAAACAGTAAAAAAAAAAAATTTTTAATCTAAAAAAAAGAAAGAGAATGAGCAACCTCTTAATTCCTCAAACTGGGCGCAAAAATGGATGTGAATGAAAAACCTCCATATCTATTTTGCGCCCAATTTTGTATTCCGCGTCCATAATTGTTTGCTGCACTGTAATTGTTTTGTTCGTTTTCACCGAGTTGAATGGTGTCTGTCTTGCTCAAAGAGAAGACCAAATGTCGAAACGCGTCGTGTTTTGCCTTGTACTTTGTCTCTTTCGTTCGGTGGAACAGTAAGTTTTTTCTTTTAAGTTTGTTTCAGTGTTCGCCTGTAGTCACCTCACTCTGCGTCCAACTCAAGAGTCTGAACTCCAGAGGAAAACAACATAGTCAAAAGGAAACAGAAAAATGGAGAACAATAAAAAGAAATAGAAAGAAAGAAAACGAAAAAAAAAAAGTGCATCACCAAGTCGGTCAGAAGAAAGAAAACCAGTGATCCCCGTGTCTCCGTCAAATTAAATCTCCAGTCACTAGCATCCTGCCCCAGCTTTTTTTCAACCCCTCCCCCTTCCCCACCTTCTTCAGACAACTTGATGTACGCCCCTCTTCCTACAGGCCCCAGACAAGACATAAAGATAATTTCCTTGCGCCAAACCTGACCGATTTGGTTCACGTTCGGGTAAGGGAAGGTGGTGGATAACATCATCTCCTCCCTCCTCCCCTCCTCCTCCTCCTCCTCCTCCTCCTCCTCCTCCTCTTCTCTTCTTCTTCTTCTTCTTCTTCTTCTTCTCCTCTTCTTCTTCTTGTTCTTCTTCTTCTTCTTCACCTCCTCCTCTTTTCTTCTCGTTCCCTTCCCCAAACTGTCCGTACAAACGCGTATGTAGAAATGCTATGGGTGGTTTTACCAATCATTCCGACCATACCGCCCCCACCCACCCCCCACTGCTCGCCATTCCTTCCCTCCCTGCACATAACTTGGAATAAGATCTCTGGTTCATCTGAATTGGAGGTGCGAAAGCTTTTAAATGAAAAGAGGTATCTGACTCGATGTAAATGGGAGGAGTGTAGCCCTTAAAACTTGAAGTGTCTGCCTCATGAATGTGGGAGGAGCGTGCTTTCTAATGCGGGTGAGGTATCTGACTCATGTTGTTAAAAGTGTAGCCGTTGCTTCGGATGAGTATCTCTCTCATTAAAATGTGAGAAGAGTGTACCCTTTTGATTGAGGTGAGACATCTTACTCATGTTTGTTAGAGGTGTACTAATGACTTTTCGAGAGCAGGTGACCACACTGGCAGGACCACAGGAACCTCTCTTGGCTACGGTCACGAGAAGAAAGTTGGTGAGTTTGGCCGTGTGACACGACACGACCCGCTGGTAGAGTCAATCCTCCAAGGCACGCTTGAAGGAGAAAGGCGCAGAGTCAGACAGAGAAAGAGCTGAACGGAGAACGTGATAGAACGGACAAACTTCAGACTGCCAGAACTCCTGCGAGAAGCAGAGGACAGGCCGCGATGGAGAAGAAGATCGACGGCTTTCAGTGGAATGAGGTCTCTGCCTCATGTAGGTAGCAGGGATATAACTCTTGAATTAGGGTGAGGTATCTGCCTCATATCGGTGGCAGGAGTGAAGACCTTTACGCGGGAGGAGATATGTGTTCATGTAGGTATCTGGAATGTGGCTTTTAAACTGGATGAGGCACCTGCCTCATATATGTGGTGGGAGCGTAGCCTTTAATTTAAATGAGCTGTCTGCGTGATATACGTGGCAGGAGTGTAGCCCTTTAAGTGGGATAAGGTATCTGCTTCGTGCAGGTGGTAGAAGTATAGCCCTTTAAACAGGATGAGATATCTGACTTCTGTATGACTTGAGAAAAGCATTCAAATAGCAGGGCTTTCCTACACATCTGGCAAACTAGACTGGGACTGCTGGGATGATTTTGAAATGCTGGACATCAAATCGGAAACAGAAGATGACTTTGAGAAATTGACACTTCCTGAAGTTTGGAAAGCTAGTTAATACAGACCGATACATCTCAGGACAGAAAAATTTTTCCAAGAAGATTTGAAGACTATTCTTTTTCAAACAGATTCCAAAGAAGATTTGTAAACAATGCTTGAATATGCTCAAGTTCTGAAGACTTGTAGATAAGACAGGTAGTTTTCTCTCCTTTACTTTTTTTATAATCTGTTTAGTGATTTGTTGGTGATGGGATTTTAAGTGTGCAAGATGTCACGCATGCGTTGACACATGGAACCTCGGTTTATAGTCTCATTCGAAGGACTATCTTTTAGGAAATGGAGTCAGAAAGAATTTAACTCCGAGGAAAAAAACTCTTCCTCTGCCGAAACGGCCCAGTGGAGACTCAAACCTACAACCCCAGGATCGCCAGATCACGAAGCTCTGCGCCATACCGACCGAACTATTCGGGCCTATTTTGTCCGTCCTGACGTCAGCATGTGTCACAGAGCGAGAAGGTTGTAACAGATTAAATAGCTTTTGTTCTTCCGCTTAAGACCCAGGAAACCTCTCTCTCTCTCTCTCTCTCTCTCTCTCTCTCTCTCCCTCTCCCCCCCCCCCCCCCCCCCCCCCCCGAAATCATCTTGGTCAAGCAATCCTTCAATTGTCCTACGGGATATCGGTATTGTTTACTCCGTCTCCCCCTAAAAAAGATCTACCAGGCGAACATTTACAGAACCACTCTTCCGGTTAGACGACAGCTCCAAGAACGATGCTAGCTGTCAACACTAGATTTACTATCTGACACTTACCAAAAGCTTCGTGTCTCAAAAGACATACAAACGAAGCTTCACCATCCGCACAAGAATGTACATGAAGTGGACAAGGAATTGTGTGCGCTAAATCAGGGCTGTTCCTGAGGTTTTATTTAAGCAGGGTGGACGGTAACATAGAGAGGATCTCCCCACACCAGCTGGTCGTACCTTGTATGACGTGTATCTATAACTTGTGTGTTGACAGCCCGGACGTTTCACCCCTCGTGGGGCTGCACACCAAAAATTGATGCGCCAAGGCCTTGCTTAAAGAGTTGAGTATTTATAGACTAGCGCAGTAAGATCGTTTTGAGAATTTTATTTGGTTCTCCTCGATTTCTTTTACATGGCCATCAAGCTATAGCCCGGTGTTTCCACGCAGACAGATTAAAATCAAAGGCGTGGGACTATTTGGGGAAGACCACTTGGCGTCATGGGTGAGTGCGAAGGCCTGAAATGTGACGTCAGCTAAGGGGACGGCGATGTATTTGAAGATTGCGAATGATGTCATCGGTGGAAATCAGGGGGGGGGGGGGGGGGGGGGGGAGCAAGTGAAATGGTTGGGGGTGATCAATCATCAAATGCTGGCTCAAACTTATGCTAAGGTGACTTAGAGCAAAATCCTAACTATGGTGTGTGGCCACACAGCCTCCGTGGACACGTGACTAAAGCTTACTGGCTACACGCCACAATTACCACCATTTCCCTTATCCAGCTGTCTCACCACATCCTATCATCCCCTAACCCCTTATTTCCACACCCTCTCTCCTCTCCTCCCAAGCACCCCTTTTGCCTCTACTTCCCTCTCCACCACAGCTCTCCCAACCCCCAGCCCCACCGCAGCCCTTCACTTTCTTTCATGATCTGGTGTCTAACTCACACACCCGTTATCCTTCAGAAACCAATCCCAAACACCGGGAAATATTCTGTATTTATGTCACACAATAAAAATGCTCTCTCTCTCTCTCTCTCTCTCTCTCTCTCTCTCTCTCTCTCTCTCTCTCTCTGAAAGTCCATCCGGTCACTCAAATAACATCACATTTTCAATCATACATCGTATATTGACTGTTGTAGGCAGGTTTTTTTGTTTCGTGTGAGGAGGAATGAACATTTTTTTTTAAGAAAAAAAGGTATGTGTCCCTCTCTCTCTCTCTCTCTCTCTCTCTCTCTCTCTCTCTCTCTCTCTCTCTCTCTCTCTCTCTCTCTCTCTCTCTCTCTCTCTCTCCCTCCCTCCCTCTGTCTGTCTCTCTCTAGATATAGATAGATAGATAGATAGGGAGAGAGGCAGAGAAACGTACATAGTCAGACAGACAAACAGATAAATGGGTAGACGCATGCTTCCCTTTAAGCAAAAGCGGTGGTGTGTGTTTCGGAGGGGCGTGGACAAACGGGAGAAAACGGAGAAATAAGTGCGTGAGCAATCGTATGTATAGGGTGTGTGTGTGCGTTTTGGTTGTGAGCGCGCGTGTACATGAATAGGCGTCAGAGCGCGCACATGTATGTGTATGTACGCACGTGTGTTTGCCCACGTGGTCGCGTGTATGTATTAGCACATACCTATCACTGAAATCATTAACAAGCAGCGTATTGGAACCATCGTCACCTATCTGGATAATAGAGTCATTCTTACGGCCTGATCCGAGGTCTTTGTATCCACCAGATCGGACTCTTCAGGAGGACACGGCTGGTTGAGCCTGGTGTTCCTTGGCATTAAATGGAGATATACCACAGTCTACAATTCTGTGATATTCTCCCCACCAAGAGTTCAAACACGGAATCCAACAATACGCCCCAAAGCAGCCAGCAAAGGGTAGAGAAGGAAAACGGAAAGAAAGTTTGTTAGGAAATAAGTTGCTAAAAAAACTAAACTTATAATGTAAACAGCATGAATGGAGGGGATCATCTTTGAGCCTATGCTGGAGGACCCATTTCAGGATGCTAGGGAGATCAAAAGGTGTCAACAGCCAAAATGATCTGTTCTGCTGTTTAAATAACGCAAGCGTTGTCAGTCATGTAAATGCCGACAGCAGCCAAGAAATACATAGAACACACACACACACACACACACACACACACACACACACACACACACACACACACACACACACACACACACACACACACACAGAGAGAGAGAGAGAGATGTGGATAGACATAGATATACATATGGGATATATATGTGTGTGTGTGTGTGTGTGTGTGTGTGTGTGTGTGTGTGTGTGTAGATAGATAGATAGATTTGTGTCTGGGTCTAGATCTGGGTGTACACGGGGAGCGGAGGAGGGGGGAGAAGACAACACAAAAAGCGCACAGATGTGTCTACAGAGATTGTAATCATATCGTGCCAGGCAAGGGCCGAGTCCCACGTAAGGTGCTTCTCAGAAGCCCAGCGCTTTCCCACTTCCTCGTTCCCTCTTTGCGAACACACACCACCACAGCCAAGGGACAGACATCATCATCATCATGTCTCTTCACCTCGTCGCCAATGATGTGCACTGCCTGTTGAACGTTCTTGCCGTGTCCACTGGCTCAGATCACTCCCTCCCCCCCCCCCCCCCCCCCCCCCCCCCCCCCCCCCACCCCCCCTTCCTGGAGAGGACGGAGGTGAGGCCAGTGATTAGAGCTGGGAAGGGGAGGTGGGGGAGCGCGGGGCAGTTAAGTGCTGATTCATGATGATTTGTCACCAGTCACCTCCCCTGAGGCTCCGCTTGTCTTCAGCCTTGTCCATGATGGAAGAGCTTTTAACAGGGAAGAGGGGTGTGTTTTTTTTTTTTTTTTAACCTTCGTCTTTACTCATGTTATCGTTGGTGGAAGGTTGTCAGTTTCTACTGAGATTACTTTTTTGCGCTGTCTCTGTCTGTCTGTCTGTCTGCCTGTCTGTCTCTCTGTTTGTCTGTCTGTCTGTCTGTCTCTCTCTCTCTCTCTCTCTCTCTCTCTCTCTCTCTCTCCTCTCTCTCTCCTCTCTCCTCTCTCTCTCTTTTACTATATGTATGTATGCATATATATATATATATATATATATATATATATATATATATATATATATATATGTGTGTGTGTGTGTGTGTGTGTGTGTGTGTGTGTGTGTGTGTGTGTGCGCATATGCGCATATGTATGTGTGTGCGTGCGGGGTCAAGTAAACCTGTGTGTATATGTGCAAATATATATATATATATATATATATATATATATATATATATATATATATATATATATATATAAAATTATGAAAAAAGCTTGCTGTTATGTCTTAGATTGTAGATTGTCTGCAGTGGTAGATATGTATGTAAGTATTTCTAGCAGTCATTGCAACACCAAGCTGCTCTGTAAGTTGCTGGAATATATATATAGTTGGAAGATAATGTATATATCGATATATGTATGTATAGAGAGAGGGGGGGGGGAAGGACGGAGAGAGATGGATAAGTGTGTGTATCTGTGTCTGTGTGCACGGGTGGGGCAGGGGGAGCGGACAGTACAAAGAGCGTGTAGATGTGTCTACAGGGAGTATAGACACATCGTGCCAGGCATGCGCGGAGTCCCGCGTAAGGTGTTTCCTGGGGCGGTGTCACGTCACGCGAAACATATCATTCCTTTTGGCGGTGTTACACACAATGATTGGAGTGGTGTCGCGTCAACCCAATGACATTACTCCTTTTGGCAGTGCCATCGCACATAGTACTAGGGGGTGGTGTCACGTCACATCTAATACATGATTTCCTTTGGCGGTGTTATCACACGCATTACTTGGGGTGGTGTCACGTCACATCTAATACATGATTTCCTTTGGCAGTGTTATCACACACGATACTTGGGGTGGTGTCACGTCACATCTGATACCTGATTTCCTTTGGCAGTGTTATCACACACGATACTTGGGATGGTGTCACGTCACATCTAATACCTGATTTCCTTTGGCAGTGTTATCATACTCAACACTTTGAGTGGTGTCACGTCACATCAAACACATCATTCCTTTTGGCGGTGTTATCACACACAATACTTGGGGTTGTATCACGTCACACCAGGCACGTCATTCCTTTCGGCAGTATCACTGTACACATATGGTTTGGGTGGTGACACGTCTCACTAAACACTGAACTCTTGGCAGTGGTGTTAACCTGACACAAAACACGTAACTCCCTGGTATGGTATGAAATAACGCAAAACACATCATTCCTTTGGGTGGTGTCACGTGGCACAAAACATGTAAATCCTTTGCTCACGTATCACATTACACTAAACCCTTTACTCTTTCGGTCAAATTAATGTCGGGAGAGGAAGGGATGTGAAGGGATAGTGTGTGGGGAGGGGAGGGGAGGGGGGGGGACTCTTGGCGACCTGCTTAAAATAGCTCCGTGTGGATTGCTGGAGGCCGAAATAGCTCAGTGGTAGAGCGCCGGACTCGTAATCTTTGTGATCCTGGGGTCGCGGGTTCGAATCTCCGCCGAGCCGTTTCGGTACAGGGGGATTTTTCCCTCGGAGTAAACATTGATTCTGACTCCATTTCCCATACAGTCTAGTCCTTCGAATAAGACTATGAACCGAGGTTCCGTGTGTCAACGTACGCATGACATCTTACACACACGTAAAATCCCATCACCAACTTTCGGAAGAGAAGGCCAGTTTGGCCGTTGGTATGGATGACACTTTACACATAGCATGCACCCTGCGTGAGAAATGGAAAGAATGAAGGAAGTAAGGATATTGAGTGAACGATATTGGAAGACATTGACTGGATGACACGGGAAACGACTGAATGAAGCGTTAGCTGGCAGCTCTTCAGTCGGCACTACCCCAGGTAGGCAGCCCGTTGTGTAAACGAGTGTGGATTGTAAAGCGTTTAGATTTTGGTCTCTAGCCGAAAATAGGCGCTATATAAGTATTCATTATTTATTATCATCATCATCATCATCATCATCATCATCATCATCATTAAAATGCGACTTGACGAGCTTGAGATGGCTGTGTAAGGGGCAGAGAATTGAGCAGTCTGGGGTTAATGCCACGAAGAGGCACGACAAGTGGGGGCAGTTTAAAAATAACAGACGTTTGTCACAGGCAAGGACACGTAGCGAGAAGCTAGTTCCTTTCAGCGCTTCCCTTAACGTTTCACGCATAAAAAAACGAGTCAACAGGAGAGTAGCTATTATTGACTTGACTGCAGACATGGCGGAACGCTCATCCAATTCCTCAAACGAAATTTCGATCAGTTGCCATTAAAAACAGAGGTAGTACCCTCCAGCTTCTTTACAAGCAGAGCAAATGTCAATCTGTTTCTTACAAAGCCAAAGAAATGCCTATCAGCTTCCTTTAAAAACGGAGAACCTGTCCATCAACGTCCTTAGAAACTAAGACAAGGCCCCTCAAGTTCCTTACACACAGAGAAGATGGGCAGTTACTTCGTCGCAATTTACAGCTAAAACAGACGAAAAATCCTTAAACTTCCTTTAGAACGAGAGTTTTAAAAAAAAAAGTGCATGGTCTTCCTCAGAAACTGAATCTGGAAAAATCAGAAATATCCATCAACTGCTTTAGTAACAGAAAAAATGTCCATCAAATTCCTTTAGAAATAAGAAATGCCATTGCCTTCCTTAAATACAGAGGAAATTTCCCTTAAGCTCGTGGGAAACAAAAAAAATATTCGTCATCTTCCTTAAATAGACGAGATGTAAGTTAACTTCCTTTGAAACAAGGGAATAACACAGAGGAAATGTAGTCAGTTTCCTCAGAAACAAAGAATAAAACAAAAAAGGAGGAAATTACTCTCAGCTTCCTTAGAACAGATGAAATCTCTAGCAGCTTCCTTAGAATAGATAAAAACTCTATCAGCTTCCTTAGAACAGATGAAATCTCTGTCAACTTGCTTAGAATAGATAAAAACTCTATCAGCTTCCTTAGAACATACGAAATCTCTGTCAGCTTCATTAGAACAGATGAAGCCTCTATCAGCTTCTTTAATACAGATGAAACCTCTATCAGCTTCATTAGAACAGATGAAACCTCTATCATCTTCCCCAGAACAGACGAAACCTCTATCGGCGTCCATAGAACAGAAGAAACCTCTATCATCTTCCCCAGAACAGATGAAACCTCTATCAGCTTCCTTAGAACAGATGAAACCTCTATCAGCTTCCTTAGAACAGATGAAACCTCTATCAGCTTCCTTAGAACAGATGAAACCTCTGTCAGCTTCCTTAGAACAGATGAAACCTCTATGAGCTTCCTCAGAACAGATGAAACGTCCATCAGTTTGCTTTAAAAAAAATTAAAATGTCTTTCTGCTTCTTTGACACGGAGAAAATATTAACCAAATTCTGTAGAAATAGAGCAAATATCCATCAAATATCTTTTTAAGAAATATGATAAAGAAACAAAGATGTCCTTTAACTTCCTTTATGTAGGAGGATGCACCCATCACCTGTCTTTAGAAAGAGATGAAATTAACATCAACTTCCCCCGAGAGGCAGAGAAAAAGTCCATCAACTTCCTTCAGAAACAGAGGAAATATCCATTAACTCTCTTGGAAACAGAGGAAATGTCTCATAATTTCCATCAGAAACACAGGAAATGCTTTCAAGTTTCCTTCCTAGTGGAAAAGTCTGTCAGCTTCCGTGAGAACAATGGACTTGATTATCCGTCTGCTTCTGTAGAAACACAAGGAACACCCATCAACTTCCTAGAGACAGAGAAAATGTCCATCACTCTCTCTCTAGAAACAAAAGAAATATACATCAGCTTTCTTAGAAACAGAAGAAATATACATCAGTTTTCTTAGAAACAGAAGAAATATACATCAACTTTCTTAGAAACAGAAGAAAAAAATATACATCAGCTTCCTTCAAACAGAAAAAATATACATCAGCTTTCTTAGAAACAGAAGAAATATACATCAGGTTTCTTAGAAAATAGAGAGAAATGTTCATCAACTACCTTTCAAAACAG
Organism: Conus betulinus; assembly: GCA_016801955.1. NCBI lineage: Eukaryota > Metazoa > Mollusca > Gastropoda > Neogastropoda > Conidae > Conus > Conus betulinus. Next base: position 188,540 of record JADBJO010003538.1, read on the forward strand.
GAGAAATGTCCATAAGTTCTTGATCATTGGTGCAAATGTCTATTTAGTTGTTGTTTTTAGAAACAGATAAAATATTCACCGACGTTCTTAGAACAGAGAGAATGCCCATTAACTTTCTCAGAAACGGAAAATGAAAATATCAATCAACTTTCCTAAAAAGACAAAGAAAATGCGCATCGTTTTCCTTAGAAACAGGAATTGTCCCTCATCTTCCCTGGAAACAAAAGAATTGTCCATCAAAGTCCGTCAGCAGCCTGCAGACGTTGGACGAATCAGCAGAGCTGTTGGATGAATCTTTGCAACACCACGCCCCGCAGACACGGCCAGTCAGCTGTGACATGGGGGCCGGGAACAGCTCAGTGGTAGAGCGCCGGACTCGTAATCTTGGCGTTGCGGGTTCGAATCTCCGCCGAGCCGTTTCGCTACAGGGGGAGGAGGGGGATTTTCCCCCACTGAGTTAACATTGGTTCTGACTCCATTTTCCTATGCAGTCTTTCGAATGAGACTATAAACCGAGGTTCCGTGCGTGAACGCACGCATAACATCTTGCACACACGTAAAATCCCAACACCAACTTTCGGAAGAGAAGGCCAGTTTGGCCGTTGGTATGAATGACACGTTACACGTGGCAGTCACCTTCCCCGAAGCTAGAATATGGCTGCCTTCATGGTGGAATTTTTTTTTTTTTTTTTTTAACGGTCATACACACAAAACTCCACTCCCTTTGTTTGGCAGATGGGTTTTTACACCTGCCTGTCCATACAGGGAGTGTCCGCAGGAATATCAGCCTGCGTACGCAGAAAAAAACAACAACAACAAAAGCTGTGGCGCTATCTATATTCGTGATTTTTCTCTTTGTTTAATGCGCAGGCGCTAGGTCTGGAGAGCTTGAATGAAGAAACTGTTGTCATTGTGAGGCTGCTGCAGAAGAAACCTTAATCAAAAGTTAACCTTAGGTAGTGAGATGACGTTGCTTTAAAATACTTAAAGAGATACCTGTGCCGTCATCAACGTTGACCTTTGAGCACATTGGCACAAATGAAGCGTTATCGATCTGTCTCTCTCTCTCTCTCTCTCTCTCTCTCTCTCTCTCTCTCTCTCTCTCTCACACACACACACACACACACACACACACACGCGCGCACACACACACACACACACACACACACACACACACACACACACACACACACACACACACACACACACGCTGTCTTTCTCTGACTGATTCAGTTGTACCTTTTTTTTTTTTTTCTTCGGAAGTTTAGCGGGGGCACCAAACTCAACCATCCTGTGTAAAAACAAATGACGTCACACCTTCGATCTTGGAGAGATGGCAGTCCGGCTGGGCACCCCGTTAGACACTCTGAGAGGTATGTAATAGCCGTCTTTAGCGACGAATCAGACAGCTGACCTCTGCATACGCTTGAGCACCATGGCGGTGTCATTTTGGATGTATGGCCATCACACGACTGAGCCATTTCCGAGGGCTGAAGCAACGGGCCGAAAGAGGGATTCTGTGCCACAAGAAAATCTAGAACAGAGAAAAGTGAAGTGATGGATTACGCCCGCGCGCGTGCACACACACACGCACGCGCGCACACATGCGCGTGCACACCCATACACCCACATACACACACGCACGCGCACACACACACACATACACACACATATACACACAACAAACACACACACACTCACACAAACGCGCGCGCGTGCGCAAGCACGCACGCAAGCACACACACTCACACGCACACGCGCGCGCGCACTCACGCACACACACACACACACACACACACACACACACACACACGTGCGCGCTCATACACACACACACACGTGCGCACACACACACACACAACACACACACACACACACACACACACACACACACACGTGCGCGCTCACACACACACACACACACACACACACACACACACACACACACACACACACACACATCTATCACATGATTCGTTTCAAGCCAGGATCAACGCAGCAAAATAGGGGAATCTCTGCACAAATAAGAATCGGTCTTCTGTTAAGCCTTTTGTCTTTGACATTGAGACTGATCCGACAATTCTCGAGACTTTCACAATCTTCAAAAACTTGATTTCAAGATTACTCTTGGTTTCGTCTTATTCTTCGTCGTCTTCGCCTCCTTCTCCGTTTTCTTCTTGCCCTTCTCTCTCTCCTCCTCCTTCTCCTCCTCCTCCATCCTCCTCCTCCTTCTCCTACTCTTCCTCTTCTCCTCCTCCTCCTCCTCCTCCTCCTCCTCCTTCTCCTTCTCATCCTCCTCCTTCTTCTCCTTCTCGTTCTTCTTTTGCCCTTCCTTCAGTTTAGTTTTTCTGTCCACTTTTTGTCTTCATCTTCCTCCTCCCCCTTCTCCTCCTCCTCCTCCACCTGCTCCTCTTTCATCTGCTCCTGCTTCTCCTCCTCCTCCTCCTTCTTGTCCTTCTCCTTCTTCTTTCTTCTTTTTTTTTTCCCTTTCTTCTGTTCAGTGTTCTCTATATCATCTCCTTCCTGTCTTCCTCTCTCCCCTCATCAGCGTTCTCATGCCCGGACGTAACGAACAACACCGTGTCACTCTGTTCTCTTTTGAGCTTATGCCACCTTCTGTAAATCTACAACAACAACAACAGCAACAACAACAACAACAACAACTAGAACATGCCCACTAGTGTGTGCGCTGGTCACCTCAGAGCCAAAAGTGAGATGAGTTCACCTGTTCAAAGTTTCAACCTTTAAAGCCCGTCGACAGAAAATTCACTGGAAGGGCTGCCACTGTTGTCCTAGTCACTTTCAGCTGCCTGTGTTGTTGCCCCCCCCCCCCCCCCCACCCCACTCTGCCCCCCCCCCCCCCCCCCCTTCCCCCCCCCCCCTCCCCCTTCAGTATTCGTCTCGAAAGCCGATGAGCAATTAGAGTGGCCTGTCGAGGATTCAACAGATACAGTGTTGCGTAGGCTCGGTCACAACAAGCAGTCATCAGCACCACCAAATGACTCCACAGCTGTGCGGGGTCTACTCTGATGGGGAGTCTCCTGACGACGTGAGGGTAATAAGTTCCTGGGGAGTGCTTGCGTTTGGGATTGCTATATGACGATCAACGACAACAACAACAACAACAATGACGATGACGACACCAACAACAACAACAGCAGCAGCAACGATAGTGAAAAGTGTAAAAAAGAATATTAATAATGATACTACTATGAAGGAGAAGAAACAAAAAAACAAACAAAGGGAAGACCGTAAGCGAGGTTCGCGACGAGTGGCTGCACTTCTTTTTTAATTTGACTGAGCCCAAGATTTTTTGTATTTTTGGTTGTTTTGTTTGTTGTTGTTGTTGTTGTTTTTTTGGGGGTGGGGGGGTTTTTTTTTTTTTTTTTTTTTGGTCTAGCTTTTTTTAGCTTTAGTTTTTTTTTTTTTTTTTTTTGTCTGCCGCTGAATGTTTCTTTTTTTCTTTCTCTGTTTTTCGTTGCGGCGCTAACCCAGCTTGCTGAGCTACGATTGTGTTTTGTTCGACCGTTCTTCTAATACTGGTTACTGACAAGTGTTGCCATCTACAGATGCAAGTTTGGTGGTGTCTACTGCCTTTACGGATACTGTTGGTGGGCGGCCAGGATCGTTTTGTTGTCAATGTTGCTCAGATGTGTTGGTTTATGACTTCGATTTTCATGTTGTGCAAGACAGTGATACATGACGGGATGTGATTTGTGATCATTATTTGATAAGTTATAATCCTACCCTTGTCCTCCTGTACGCTCAATTTCTTCAGTAAAAAAAAAAAATATAAAATAAAATACATACAAACGAAAACGTACATGCGGAGGTGCCGGTGGGACTCGCAGAAGAACTAAAGCTGTCGCTCCTGATGCAGACTAACCTCGTGCAAGCGAGATCAGAGAATTACAAGCACACCTGCATTGTTACCTAGGAAACAGGGAGCAACACTCTCAAAGACGCATGCAGACCAAGCTGACTGAAGGGCGAGAACTTTCAAACGCTCTGGGTGGTATTTCGTCAACAGTGAAGCACAGCGCCACTGCCGCTCTCTGCTCTATCTTCACTGGCTGCCTGTTCACGCACGAATAGACTGTTTCCCCAGCCCGTTTCCGTTTCAGATGTTTCTTCCAGCCCCTTCTGTCTGTCCAGTTGCCTACCCTCATCTGCCTTCTTCAGCAGACACGCAGCCTGCTCCTAGTTTTGCTTGTTTTCGGACGTGGCGAAGAGAGGGCAGTTGTTTTAGGGTGTTTAGAGAAGTGGGGTAGAAGATCTAGGGGCGGTGGAATGGTGAGAGCGGAGATGAAGGCCTGTTCTGTAGTGACAGGAGTACTAAGTGATTCTTGGGTATCAATGGGGAATAGACGAAGTCCAAAGTATCGCAGAAAAAAAAAGAAGTTTTTTTTTGAGGGAGTGGGAGGGGGTGGATCTTTGCTGAGATATTAAACTAGTGTAGATATAAACTTAAATCAAACTAGTGTAGATATAAACTTAAATCAAACTGGTGTAGATATAAACTTAAATCAAACTGGTGTAGATATAAACTTAAATCAAACTAGTGTAGATATAAACTTAAATCAAACTGGTGTAGATATAAACTTAAATCAAACTGGTGTACATATAAACTTAAATCAAACTAGTGTAGATATAAACTTCAAAGAAAAATTACTGTATCGCCGAACGAAAGAGTCGAACAAATCATAAGACAAAACACGACGCGTTTCGACTTCTTTGGTCTTCTTCAGGCAAGACAAACAACATTGGAGACGATGAAAACGGAGAACGAACGATCACTCATCTCCTCAAACTGGACACAAAATGATTCCGCATTTCTTGTACGCCCAATTTGAGGAGATAAGTAGTCGTTAAGTCGTCGTTTTTGTTGTCTTCGATGTTGTTTATCTGGCCTGATGAAGACCAAAGTGGTCAAGCGCGTCATGTTTTATCTAGTAATTTGTTCGTCTCTTTCGTTCGGTGGTACAGTAATTTTTTTCTTGTAAGTTTGTTTTAAGTTCCACCTGCAGTCACCTAGTAAGGTAAGGTAATGTTGTTTATAGCCCAGCCGACCGCAAAGGGCCATATCAGAGCCCCCCCCCCCCCCCCCCCCCCCCGTTGAAGTCAACTCACAAATCAAAAAAAAAAAAAAAAAAAAAAAAAAAAAAACACTTCACACGTCTCTTTAAAATACACCTTCTAAAAACGCACCAGAAACTTCGTTAAAAACCTTTCTTCTGTAAAATCTTAGATCAGATGAAAAATGTTAGTGTCTTTCAGAAATACAACGATGACGTCGGGCGGGACATCTCTGAACAATGTGTTTCACGGATCTCCAATGTGTTCCGCCTAAAGTGTCTCTGTCTCACATCGTGCCTGTCCCTCATCTTGAAGCTAACTGGTGTGGATAAAGAACAAAGGTGTTTCAGGAAAGGCAACAAGTCTGTGGAGGGAGCCAGTCTGTATCACGAGGCACATCGAGAGAGAGAGAGAGAGAGAGAGAGAGAGAGAGAGAGAGATGGTCCACAAGAAAAGTCTGCGAGTGAAAGCGGTGTTTTTATACACAGACTCACTTCCTTGGCATTATTTTAGCTTTCTATAGTGCTAGTGCCAGTAACGTAAATGAGATTTTTTTTAACAGCAATGAACAGTGACTAGTGTTTTTCAAGATCATGCGTAAAGGCGAAACAAACGCACAGAGTTATATCAAACGATACTTTGTACGTATGGTTACCATCTCGCGTATTTTGTGCACACCGGAAAATAAGGACACCCAGGTGCACAACTCTGTACCGCTACAATTGAATACATATAGGCCAAACTCATCAACGGAGATTAACAGACTGTTGTGAATGAACCCACGGTCAAGGCCGGGGACTCGGCTTGGTTACTGAAGAGGGAAACCGGTCTGGGTTTACTCCTCGGGGGAGGGATAGGGAAGAGAGGGGTTAGTTTGGGCACATGCCTTTTATTACTCTCTGGGGAGTGACTTCGACATGCAGACACATTACACCGGATTTGTTGTCCCGTAGTGTGAAGTGTGCTCACACAAAGTTTTCTTTGTGGGGAATTGATCCGAAAAAAAAATAATGCGTGAGCAAGTTTTATTTCTCGGTGAAATGAAAAGGCGTTCTGACGTAGCAGTGTGAGGCGCCGCCAAAATGTGAAACAGATAATCGTACGACGGAATCTAGAAAATAATTTGAAAAATAAAAGTCTGGCGCTCAGAAGTGTAGCTAACATTAACAGCTGAAAGACCAAAGCTGATGAAGACGGTGAAAATCCTGTTTTCTAGCTGTATCACTTTCGTCTCACGTCTAGAATGAGCGTGCTGGCAACTTCTGAAATCGTTCAAACGGTACATCTCTGTGAAAGCTGATGGATGCAACATAGCTTTTGCTTGGGTTCCTGGTCATGTGGGCTATTCGGGGCAATGAGTTGGTTGATCAACTTGCCAAGAGTGC
>JADBJO010003538.1:200000-202500 GCA_016801955.1 Conus betulinus
TGCCCTTACGTTAAGTGTTACTGAATTCCTATAACTACCAATTTTTGACTGTGAATAAATGAGTCCTTTCATGCATGGAATTGTGTCGTCCACAGACACAAGGAATGTTGATGATCTTGACTTTTAAGGGTTTTTTTTAATCATTGTTTCTGTTGTTAATTTAGGAACCTTTTTACACAGTCCATTAAATAGTATGCTAGAACTATACTTTCCATCATTTCATTTCAGCCGTTCATCTTGGATCCCCCCCCCCCCCCCCCCCTACATCCCTTTATTTAACATTTTTGCTCATACACACTAACTGTCTCGCCCCTGTCCCGCTTGCCCCTCCCCCTTAAAACACACACACACACACACACACACACACACACACACACACACACACGCACACACACGTGTGTGTGTGTGTGTAGATAGATAGATCTAGATATACACGCACATACACGCAATCGTACGCACACGTGTGTGTGTGTGTGTGTGTGTGTGTGTGTGTGTGTGTGTGTGTGTGTGTGTGTGTGTCCTCGATGATTTACTAACTTAAAATGGCACAGAGTCCGATGCATAAAAAGATCATTTTCATCGGAAACCACTTAAAACTCCCATCGGCTAGTTTATGGAGATACAGAAAACATAACGTCTATAATTCTTGACAGAATTTCTTGTCCCATTGTTCTACTTGAATTTATTTTCAATCAGACTCTCAATTTACAATTTACGTCCATCGGTTATTGGACATCGACTTTGCCCAAGCCGAGCGAATCAGCTAATCATTTGTTATTTTGTTTGGTTTTTTTTTTTATATCAATCTTTGTCTCCTTCATGCATTCTCATATTGCTGATCTAAAGACTCAAACTCGGACCGCAAGTCTTCCGTTGTGGGACAAAAATGGCCCCTTGCCGCCAGAGGACTGCAGTAAAGCGTTCTCTGTGATTCGTTATTGAATGGACCCTCCCTGCCCGTGTTTGTTTATCCCTTTGGCGCAGCCTTCAACGCCCGGTGTTGACACCAGTACATCACTGGGGCAGTGCCCGAGGGAAAGAAGATGAGCACATGAACAGAAAGAGCAGCGGTCTGCCCTCACTACCTGCCAGTCACACGTCAAAAGAACGATATGTAGAACGCTCGCTTCTAGCAAATCTTTGGCGCGTGTAAGGCGAACTGCCCTGAGACGTGTGGAGAAGCTGCGTAAAAAAAAGAAGAAGAAGAAGAGGAGAAAAAGAGAGGAGAGAGGAAGAAGAAGAAGAAGAAGAAGAAGAAAGAAGAAGAAGAAGAAGAAAGAGAGAGAGAGAGAGAGAGAGAGAGAGAGAGAGAGAGAGAGTGTGTTGTTGCTTACAGCCCAACCGACCGCAAAGGGCCACATCAGGGCTGTCAACGTTTTGAAGTCAACTCAGAAGTCTTTTTTAAAAAAAAAAAGCTCATTTACACAATCATTAAAATACACCTTCTAAAAAAAACGGAGATTTCGTTGAAAATCTTTCTTCCGTAAACCCTTACATCCGATGACTTTTTTTTTTTCAATCTTCTTTTCAGCGCCCAGTGTTGACACGGATACATCACTGGGCAGTGCTAAGGGAAAGAGGACGGACAGACAAACAGATAGAAAAGCCATTCTTTTGCTTTTCTGTTCTTTCTTCTGAACGCAAGAAACGGTAGAAAGGAAACCCTTATCACACAACGTGTGTGGCGGCAATCCTCACCTGAGAGACAGCTACTGACGGGAGTTTACTCTCGGGAGGGAACTGAATTTGCAGAGCTACCCCCTCGGCTGCTTTTTTGATGAATCTTAAAGGATGGCCATTGGCCAGTAACTGTTGTATTAAACCCGTGTATACGATGTCGCTTGCGATTCTGATAGTGGTGTGTGGTGGTGGTGGTGGTGGGTTGATGTGCGTCGTTTCTACTGTTGTTGTTGAGCGGAGGCAAGGTGATCTTGTTTTTTAGCCTACACGTTTTGATCTCGAAGGGATCTTTGCCGCCATTGATTGATACAGGCAATACTGAAGACATGCATGTCATCATCAGAGAGAGGTTTGCTAGAAAAAATTACACCCCATCGTGTTCAGGCGGTCAAGGTAGTGTTCATACAATTGGTAGAGTGACCTGCATGGGGACACGGTGTGGCGGCAGGTGTTGGTGAGGAAGGAATCCTTTTCATCGTGTTCAGGCGGTCAAGGTAGTGTTCATACAATTGGTGGAGTGACCTGCATAGTGACACGGTGTGGCGGCAGGGTGCTGGTGAGGTAGGGGTCCTTTTCATCGTGTTCAGGCGGTCAAGGTAGTGTTCATACAATTGGTGGAGTGACCTGCATAGTGACACGGTGTGGCGGCAGGTGCTGGTGAGGTAGGGGTCCTTTTCATCGTGTTCAGGCGGTCAAGGTAGTGTTCATACAATCGGTAGAGTGACCTGCATGGGGACATGGTGTGGCGGCAGGTGTTGGTGAAGAAGGGATCCTTTTCAGAGCGTGGGGTTTGCAGACTGGCCCCCTGTGAAAGTCCTGG
>JADBJO010003538.1:217500-239200 GCA_016801955.1 Conus betulinus
GGTGTGTGTGTGTGTGTGTGTGTGTGTGTGTGTGTGTGTGTGTGTGTGTGTGTGTGTGTGCGTGCGTGTGCGCGCGTGTGCGTTTTGTGTGTTTGTGTCACGCGATTATTCTTTTTTTTTCCCCTTTTTTTTTCTTTTTTGATGACGGATCTTTATGTTTATGAAGCAAAATGTAAGAAACAAGATTCAAACCAAAAGGAACCGGACACTTTGTCTCTCCACTTCCTTTCCATTGTGCTTAAACCGGAAACACTGTCTCGCACCTCCTTCCTGTTGTGCTAAAACCGCAAACACTGTCTGGCACCTCCTTCCCGTAGTGCTTAAACCGGAAACACTGCCTCTTCATCTGCTTCCGTTGTGCTTAAACCGGAAACACCGTCTCTCCACTTCTTTCCGTTGTGTTTAAACCGGAAACACTGTCAATCCACCTCTTTCCGGTGTGCCTAAACCGGAAACACTGTCTCTTCACCTCCTTTCCTTTGTGTTTGAACCAGAAACACTGTCTCTCCACCTCTTTCCGGTATGCTTAAACCGGAAACTGTTTCGCACTTCCTTCCCGTTGTGCTTGAACCGGAAACATTGTCTCTCCACCTCCTTCCCGTTGTGCTTGAACCGGAAACACTGTCTGGCATCTCCTCCCCGTTGTGCTTGAACCGGAAACATTGTCTCTCCACCTCCTTCCCGTTGTGCTTGAACCGGAAACACTGTCTCTCCACCTCCTTCCCGTTGTGCTTGAACCGGAAACACTGTCTCTCCACCTCCTTCCCGTTGTGCTTGAAACTGTCTCTCCACCTCCTTCCCGTTGTGAAACGGAAAACACTGTCTCTTCATCTCCTTCCTTTGTGCTTAAACCGGAAACACTGTCTGGCATCTCCTCCCCGTTGTGCTTCAACCGGAAACACTGTCTCTTCACCTCCTTCCGTTGTGCTTGAACCGAAACACTCTCTCTCCCACCTCTTTCCGTTGTGCTTAAACCGGAAACACTGTCTGGCATCTCCTCCCCGTTGTGCTTAAACCGGAAACAGTCTCTTCACCTCCTTCCGTTGTGCTTGTAATTAATCTCAAGGTAAGGTGACTGCAGGCGGAAATTAAAACCTTTTTGTGATTAATCCGCCAGACAAAGGGGACAAACAAATTACAAGACAAAACACGACGCGTTTTCGATCTCTTTGGTCTTCTTCGGGCAAAATAAACCACATTCAGGACAGTGGCAACGAAGAACGAGCAATTACTTCTCAAATTCGGTGCAAGATTAATATTAGGGAGCTAGACTGGTTCTGCCTGAGTTGTAATTAATGTATACAACCAGACAAGATGGTCTGTATCCTGTGACCAGAGTAAGGTCATAAACAGACTTTGGTTTGAACAATCTTTGTGCAGTTTAGTAGGTGCCTCTTCTCTCTTTGATGAGATACCCCTCTCTCTCTCTCTCTCTCTCTCTCTCTCTCTCTCTCTCTCTCTCTCTCTCTCTCTCTCTCTCAACTCAGATGTAACTGTATGACAAGCGTCATCGCGGTCTGAAAATACAGAGAAAGTATGTAACATGTCAGTTATGTTTGCACGCTACTGGCTCGCATTTTTTCTTTTTCTGAATAAACTTAACAGGTATGTTTGACACTGATAGCCGAAAGCTGTCTGTCGCTTTTCTCAAACTAATTGCTCATCTACAGTCTTTGAGAGGTGCTGGAATTAATCACTTTGAAAGAAATCACTCAGTGCACGGACATTAGGGGCTAGGCTGGTTCTGCCTGAACAGTCTGTTAAATGCAGTGGAACTTACACCACTGCAAACGATCTGCTAAGCTACAGTGAAATCATACTCATGTCCAACGTCGCTACGATTCGAACAGTTTCATTCTGCCCGACCAGTCTCTCTACTGCGGTGGAACTTACACTACTGCAAACGATCTGGTAAGCTATAATGAATGATGCTGATGTCCAACGTGGCTACAAACAGGGTACCACCTTACCTTACAGGTCTTGTTCAGCGACGCGACTGATTGATTCTGCCCGACCAATCTATCAACTGCGGTGGAACTTATAGCACTGCAGACGATATAGTGAAATCATACTGGTGTCCAACGTGGCTACAAACAGGGTGCCACCTTAACCTTACAGATTTTACATTCAACGCCTTCTTCCTTGCGCTGAACACAGAAGCGATCAAAGCTAAGTGCATTTTCGTTATTTGTTTCATTTTCATTTTTGTTGCACCTGAAGAAGACCTAAGAGGTCGAAACGCGTTGTGATTTGTCTTGTGACTCGTTTGTCCACGTTTCTCTGGGCGGTTCGCTGACATTTATTTAAAATTTTTCTTACAGGTTTTGTTCAGAGACATGATTTCAACAGTTACATTTAACCACTAGGCCTGCATCGAGTTGTTCAATTCTACCTTGGCATTCTTACGGTGATCTGTATGGAACTTTCTTCCTATGTCGATCAAAGCACATCAGTCACCGCAGTCCTTTGAAACTGGCCACACGATGTGAGGTGACTGCAGGCAGAAATGGAAACAAACTTGAATGGATCCTCAAGCATAGGCTCAAAGATTGTCCCCTACAGGTTATACTCTTTGCATGATGTTTTTAGTTTTTCAGCAAGTTTTTTTTTCCTCTCCACACTTTCGTTTTGTTTCATTTACTACCCTTCACTGGCTGCTTTGGGGGTGCTGTTGAATTCTTTTTTTGAACCCTTGGTGGTGAGAACACCACAGAATTATGGACTGTGGTGTGTCTGTATTTGACGCCAAGAGCACAGACACAATCAGCCGTGTCTCCCTGATGAGTCCGATCCAGCGGACGTAAGGCCTAGAAGCAGGCAATTTAAATAGGTCTGTCTTCAAGAAGGAGTACGATGGTTCCCCCATGCAGCTAGTGAAGGGGTTTTCATATTGAAAATGTATATTCCTCATTTCATGTCGCTATCATTTCATCTTCAACCCCCCCTCCTCTTCCCCCCCCCCCCCTTTTTTTTTTTCTTTTAATGTTCCAATTTTTACTAAGTCATTACTATAATGACTGTAGAATTGTTATCCTGCACTTGTTTTTCCCCCCACTACTTAATTGTTCAACAAACTAAAAATGACTCCATTCCACATCCCATTTTGCTCCTCATTTCACATCCTTTTTTCCCTTTTTTTAAAGCCAATTTGAGGAGATAAGTGACTGTTCGTTCTTTGTTTTCATTGTCTTCTATGTTGTTTGTCTTGCCTGAAGAAGACCCAAGAAGTCAAAACGCGTTGTGTCTGTCTTGTTATTCGTTTGTTTATTTTGTTCGGCCGAAAAGATTTTTTTTTTTTAACTTTACTCATGCGAAAACTACTACTGCTCATAGGTGTCACTATCTTTATGACAGATGAATCTATAAACATTTCTCTCTCTCTCTCTCTCTCTCTCTCTCTCTCTCTCTCTCTCTCAGGCTTTCATCATTATTACTACTACTACTACCACCATTATAATTATCATTATTTTCATCGTTGTTATTACTGTTAGTATTATTATAATTATCATACTTATTATAATAATTGATATTATTGTTGTTGCTGTTGTCATTATTATCATCATCATCATCATTATTATTATCATAATATTATTATCATGATCATTATCATTATTTCTTTCACAGTGTGTTCGGACCACAGATTCCCATTTCATGTTTGATTTCCTACTTTGAACTGTTTTGGCGCACTATTTGAAATGCCATTCGCTGCTAACAGTAAGTATGTCATTAAAACCCCCTCTCTCTCTCTCTCTCTCTCTCTCTCTCTCTCTCTCTGTCTCTCTCTCTCTCTCTCTCTCTCTCTCTCTCTCTCTCTCTCTCTCTGAAAAAAGCATGTGTTTGCTTATCTGTTACCCTTGGAAATAAAGATTATCATCAACATCACCATCATCACTATCATCATTATCATCATCATCATCATCTCTCTCTTTGTCTCTGTTTGTCTCTGTCTCTCTTTCTCTCTCTCTCTCTCTCTCTCTCTCTTCTCTCTCTCTCTCTCTCGTCCTCTCCTCTCTCCCTCTCTCTCTCTCTCTCTCTCTCTCTGGGGAATTTGCCTATGAACGCCGAGCCGACCAGACGCGTTTTATGAACACTCTGGCTATTTAACGTGAAGTGCACAGTCAGAAGAGGTAGCAGCAAATCTCACTCCTATCTGGATAGCATATTACTTGTTTTATTATGAAACAACGTACACCATGCCAGTTGACCTACAGACGTATCGATCAACATCATGTCTATTTTCAGCCAATATCCTGAGTACCTCGTTGAAGAAACGGATGAAATCAACACGCGCGGATATGACAGCGCAATGGCGACAGGGAAGATATACTGGAGAGGAGGGGGAGGGGAGGGGAGGGGGGGGGGGGTGGGGTCATTAACCTGTCCTCAAGCCGACTGCCAGGCGCTGACACTTCTCCCGAGCTGAGCGCGTTGCCTGGGTAGAGGTTCTCCTGACGGCGTTAATCGGGAGTGTAGCTGTAGGAGGGTGACTGAAACCAGTAGGGGAAGAGAGAGAGAGGTAAAACAGATCAAGTAAAAAAAAGAAATGATTATATAGTAATAATAATGATGATAATAATAATAATAATAATAAAGAAAATAGAAATATAAATAAAAAAAAAGGGATCACATCAGAGTACCCAGCCTCAAACAGCAAAATCCAGAGGCTCTGTACGTTCCTCAGCGCAGACCAGAACTCGCCAGCCAAGTTCCCACGTCTTCCTCACAGCTGGGACCAATGGACAAACACTTGAATACAATTCTCAGTAGCACGAACCGTGTAACTCCGGTGACCAAGAAACAAACAGCAACAAAATTATCCTAATTAGTGGTCAGACCACCGTCTTTGTAACTTCTTAAGGTGGTATCAAGATTTAGTTTCAAATGAATGATGCCTTATTTTGACTATGCACGTAAGTTTGTAAATAAAATTGTTCCCTTTTCGGCATTTAACATTCAAGGTCTTTTTTGGTATGGCTGAATCCACGGAATTAGCTTCCTTCGTTTATGACTGACTTTGTTCTTTTGATTAACAAACAAGCAGGGTACTTCTTTTCTCCATGATGAATTAAATAGACGCCCTTAACTCCAAACGAATTCTGCTTTTACGACACCGAATGTACATCAGAAATGACAACACAGAGCACACGGAACAAACAAGGAGACAACCATTCGGTGTCGTAAAAGCAGCATTCGTTTGGAGTTACGGGCGTGTATTTATTTCATCTTGGGAGCAAGAGTTGCTCTATTTGTTCGTTGATTACTGTTTACTGTTCTCTGCCTCATTTTAAGATTTGCTTTGTTGTTTTGGTTGAAGACATTACAGAAACAGTCCCTGAGTTCTTGTGCCCATTTTTATGTTCCATTTGTGTGCCCCAGTATCCAATAACGTTCACGGACGTCTTTCAGAAAAGAGCTGTGGAAGTATGTGAAACGTATTGTGTAACAACAGTATTGTGTAACAACAGACATATAGACAATTGTTTCCTTGTCAGCAGGCAGCTTGCTTGAGGCAATCAGGGAACACGCTGATCATTTTTTTGGTCATCTCAATTCAAGGAAAGCAAAAATGAATTCAATGGTGATTCCTTTGGCAATACATTGACGAGCGGTCACGTGACTTCAACGCACACACTGATGGATTTTTTTTTCTATGAAATTACCAGTCCATCTAACGCTTCTTTTATTCATTCTTTGGCAAATTTAATTTGATCAGTGGCTGTGATCAGTTTTCGCTCGACAATCTCAAGTGGTATAACATCTCTGATTTCTCAAGCTAACTTTACATACATTTCACATAATGGTTGTAGCGTCCTTGATTAATTTGTTGTATCGCATCAGTTACTAACGAGGTGCATGTGCAAGAACTTAATCCCTGTGATCGAATCGACACACTTAGCATTGGCGCTGTTGTTAACTATTAGAACCGATGGAAGTATTACTGAAACAAAAACTCCTACAATTAAATGTGTTAGGGATGAAGAAAAGTGTGAAGGATCTGTCAACAAAATGCATTCTGAATACGTTAAAAATAAAGGAAAAAAAAAACTATGTCTCTTAGACGTAGGCATAAATCTTTCATTTTAAGAATTCAATGAGTGTTTTAAACATGCAATAAAAAAAAAGGACAGCAGCAGGGCGGAAAGATAAATGAAAAGCCTGGTTAGATAAAGAATGCAGAGGAAATAGAAAATGTCTTAGAAAGCATTGCAAAAATATCAAATGTGTCTATCGATTCGGAAAGTTTCGACTATGAACAAAAATGCAGACAATTTCATGAAGATCGGCAGAGTTATTCTGAGAAGAGATTAGAATACAAAGAACTGTTAAGGCTGAAAAACTGTTTATACAAAAATTCAATCATTAAAAGAAATGTATGTGATCCAAAGATATACTTGGATACCGTTGAACGTGCGCTCCCGAAAGAAAGCACAACGTGCAACATTGTAAAAGACACTTGGTGCAGTCATTCCAAAAGTGTGTGTTTGATTCTTGTACAACTAAAAGTATATTGGGTGATTGACGAGACGTCTGTTTATAATAACAGTATTGTTGACGGCAATAGTGATGACAGTGAAAGTTTCAGTGAGTAAGCTCCTGAATCAACTCTTTTCAAAAAAGTGAATAACAGATGCAATCAGAGACCAAAATGAGGAAAAGCGTACAGAGACTGACGACTTAATCATACACAGTAGTGACATTATTCTTCCTTTCTTAGAAAATGTTTCAATTTCACATTTGATTATGGATTGTACCCAGATGAATGGAGCTTAGCGATTCTCCATTCGCTGTTGTAGAAAGACAATTCCAGCATTCCTGACAATTACAGAGGCATTTCTCTTTAAAATTTTTATAGTAAGCTGTGTAGTTTTGTGTTATATAAATCTTCAATAAACTGGATTTATATAAAACCAAATGATTAGAGACGAACAGATAGGATTTAGAGAAACAATTACAGCACTATCAATAAAAGAAAATAGTAGCCTTTTACATGCTTGTTCAAAACAGCGCATTTAAAAGAGAAAACTGCATGTCTGTGAGGCTTTCGATTTTGTCTGTAAAGAGAAATTATCGAAAGTCAGTCCTTACAACAAATAGTCTCTGCCATAAGATTGTCTGCACTACAAAAAAGTATTTACTCAGTTGTTACAGCTAAAGTTTGTGTTGCCAGTGATTTGACGGACATATTTATGCGTCCAATCGGTTTGAAGCAAGGAGAAGCTTGCCCCCTTGTTCTTTCTTTTTTTTTTTTTTTTTTTTTTTTTTTTTTGGGGGGGGGGGGGGGGAAGGGGGGGGGGGGTGGGGGGTGCAAATGAATGCTTTCAACATACTGTCAAAAGTAAAGGGGGAAACATAGAACAGCCGCGAAAGATACTGTGCCCCAATACACAGCAATCTACAGAGCATAGATAAGTTTGTGGGCTTTTCCTCTGGATCTACGTGCGCGCGCGCGAGAGTGTGTGTGTGTGTGTGTGTGTGTGTGTGTGCGTGTGTGTGTGTGTGCGTGTGTGTGTGTGTGTGTGCGTGCGCGCTGACTTGCATGCGTGTCGGTGGCAAACAAGCTTTTAATGCCTGAAAAATGACTATAAGGCTTGAAAAAATCCAAAAAAACATTACAGTTTGTACGTTTGAAAGGCAGGGCGCATCCATGTTTATTCCATTACTTCACAGCCGGACATGAAGTCTACGAACACGTTTTCAGGAATCTCAATTCTATATTAGACTGGGGATCTCTTTGAACTGTGTTTTGTCATAATTGACCAAATGCGTATACTTCAAGAACACCATAGATAACTTCATGTACCTGGCGCGATCTTTGAGTTCCTGAAAGAGAGTACTATTTTTCATCGGATCTGAGATTTTACAGTAGAAAGATTTTTAACAAATTTCGGATGGGTTTTCAGAAGATGTATTTTAAATAATTGTGTGAACGAATGACTTGTGGGTTGATTTTAACGTGGTGACAGCCCTGATATGGCTGTTTTTGGTCGGCTGAGCTATAAGCAACCTTACCTTACCTTACCTTACCTTACCTTACCCTTACCTTACCTTACCTTACCTTACCTTACCTTACCTTACTTGCCCTTGCCTTACCTTGCCTTTTGTTGCCTCATTTGTAAAATTTTGATCCCTAAGCAGCGAACATCAAATTTCCATATACCTTAGCTTTAAACTAATCATCGAAGGTCTTCTTCGTATTCATAAAGGATATCAGGTTCTTCAACTGCAGAGATGAGGTAATCTGAAAGTAAAACAAAAATCTAACCTGCTTGCTCAGTAGGATTTTCGTTTTTTGCCGTGTGTGTCTTCTACAATCCGGGTTGTCCTCTCTCTGTATGTCTGCGAGTTGTAAGTCGCCAGTCATATGGTCAGGACCGTCAAGACATGGTCATGATATTTAAGACAAAAATCTATTTCTGCCTTGCTTTACGGGATTTGTTTTTTGCCGTGTGTGTTCTACAATCCGGGTTGTCCTCTCTCTGTATGTCTGCAAGTTGTAAGTCGCCAATCATATGGTCAAGACCATCAAGACATGGTCTTGATATTTACGGTTGTTATCGTGACTGTCATTATCATAGTCCAAGGAAGGGCCTCAAACCAAGTTCCAGTCCCCAACCACTGTAATACGATTGTCACGGTCTGGAACAGCTGTGATAACAAGAGCATGGAGGCAGGGTTAACTGGATGGAGCAGATGACTTGGAATGCACAGTAGACCTTCCAGAATGCAAAAAACCATCCGCAGATCATTCGGAACAGTGGTATGAGACTGGATATTGTTCTCCACTCGGGTTCATCAAAACAAATGATTCTGATCGAATTCCACTGTGCATACGAACGCAGAATGGAGTAAGCGCATCTCTACAATACTCAGAAGTATGCCAGTCTAGCGAGCTGCTTAAGGAAATCCAGCTTTCTGGCTGAGGTTCTCGCCCTAGAAGTTGGAGCGAGGGGGTTATAGGTACGTCAGCCTATGACCTCATGAAAACAGCTCGGGATTTCAGTAAGGAAGAGGAGCAGAACCCTGAAGGCAATGGCAGAGACAGCCGAAAAGATTTCCAGCACACAATCCACCACCACCATTAATGTAACAATAATCGTGCTAAACTGGTTCACGAGCTTCCTCCTCCTAAGAAGACATACCAAAGTTATATATACACATAAACACATACACAACCGCACGTCCCTTAACTTTGGTATGTCTTCTAGGAGGAGGAAGCTCGTGAACCAGTTTTAGCACGATTATTGTTACATTAATGGTGGGTGGTGGATTGTGCTGGAAATCTTTTCGGCTGTCTCTGCCATTGCCTTTGCAGGGTTCTGCTCCTCTTCTTACCTGAAATCCCGAGCTGTTTCATGAGGTCATAGGGCTGACGTACTTATATCCCCTCGCTCCAACTTCTAGGGCGAGAACCTCAGCCAGGGAAAGCGGGATTTCCTTAAGCAGCTCGCTAGACTGGCATACTTCCGAGTATTGTAGAGATGCGCTTACTCCATTCTGCGGTTCGTATGGCACAGTGAATTCGATCAGAATCATTTGTTTTGATGAACCTGAGTGGAGAACAATATCCAGTCTCATACCACTGTTCCGAATGATCCTGCGGATGGGTTTTTGCATTCTGGAAGGTCTACTGTGCATTCCAAGTCATCTGCTCCATCCAGTTAAACCCTGCCTCCATGCTCTTGTTTATTACAGCTGTTCCAGACAGCAGGTGACAATCGTATTTACAGTGGTGGGGATTGGAACTTGGTTTGAGGCCCTTCCTTGGACTATGATAATGACAGTCACGATAAACAACCGTAAATATCAAGACCATGTCTTGATGGTCTTGACCATATGATTGGCGACTTACAACTTGCAGACATACAGAGAGAGGACAACCCGGATTGTACGGCAAAACACACACGGCAAAAAACAAATCCCGTAAAGCAAGGCAGAATAGATTTTTTGTCTTAAATATCATGATTCCATGTCTTGACGGTCCTGACCATATGACTGGCGACTTACAACTCGCAGACATACAGAGAGAGAGGACAAACCCGGATTGTAGAAGACACACACGCCACAAAAACGAAAATCCTACTGAGCAAGGCAGGTTAGATTTTTTGTCTTACTTTCAGATTACCTCGTCTCTGCAGTTGAAGAACCTGATATCCTTTATGAATACGCAGAAGACCTTTCGATGATTAGTGTAAGTAAGGTTATGGGAATTTGATTGTTCGCGCTGGCCTTAAGGATGGAAATTTTACAAATTCGCAAGGCAAGGCAAGGAGGCAAAATTGCAAGGCAATGAGGTAAGGTCAGTAAGGTAAGGTAAGGTAAGGTAAGGTAAGGTAAGGTAAGGTAAGGTAAATAGGTAAGGTAAGGTAAGGGTAAGGTTTGCTTATAGCTCCAGCCGCGACCAAAAACAGCCATATCAGGGCTGTCACCACGTTTAAAATCAACCCACAAGTCATTCGTTCACACAATTATTTAAAAATACATCTTCTGAAAAACCCATCCGAAATTTTGTTACAAAAATCTTTCTACTGTAAAAATCTCAGATCCGATGAAAAATAGTACTCTCTTTCAAGGAACTCAAAGATCGCGCCAGGTACATGAAGTTCATCTATGGTGTTCTTGAAGTATACGCATTTGGTCAATTATGACAAAACACAGTTCAAAGATATCCCCAGGTCTAATATAGAAACTTGAGGATTCCTGAAAACGTGTTCTTAGACTTCATGTCCGGCTGTGAGTAATGGAATAAAACATGGATGTGCCCTGCCTTTCAAACGTACAGATTGTAATGTTTTTTTGCAATGAATTTTTCAGGCTTATAGTCATTTCCCACGAAATTAAAATTTCACACGCGACGCATGCACGCGCGCGCGCGCATCGCACATGCACACACACACGCACACACACAACACACACACACACACACACACACACACACACACACACACACATCACACACTCGCGCGCGAGCACGTCCCCCCAGAGGAAAAGCCACAAACTTATCTATGCTCTGTAGATTGCTGTGTGTTGGGGCACAAGTATCTTTCGCGGCTGTTCTATGTTTCCCCTTTACTTTTGACAGTATGTTGAAAGCATTCATTTGCACCCCCCCCCCCCACCCCCCCCCCCCCCCAAAAAAAAAAAAAAAAAAAAAAAAAAAAAGAGAAAGAAGAACAAGGGGGCAAGCTTCTCCTTGCTTCAAACCGATTGGACGCATAAATATGTCCGTCAAATCACTGGCAACACAAACTTTAGCTGTAACAACTGAGTAAATACTTTTTTTGTAGTGCAGACAATCTTATGCAGAGAGGACTATTTGTTGTAAGGACTGACTTTCGATAATTTCTCTTTACAGACAAAATCGAAAGCCTCACAGACATGCAGTTTTCTCTTTTAAAATGCGCTGTTTTTGAACAAGCATGTAAAAGGCTACTATTTTCTTTTATTGATAGTGCTGTAATTGTTCTCTAAATCCTATCTGTTCGTCTCTAATCATTTTGGTTGTTATAAATCAGTTTATTGAAGATTTATATAACACAAAACTACACAGCTTACTATAAAAATTTTAAAGAGAAATGCCTCTGTAATTGTCAGGAATGTCTGGAATTTGTCTTTCTACAACGCGAAATGGATGGAATCGCTAAGCTCCATTCATCTGGGTACAATCCATAATCAAATGTGAAATTGAAACATTTTCTAAGAAAGGAAGAATAATGTCACTACTGTGTATGATTAAGTCGTCAGTCTCTGTACGCTTTCCTCATTTGCTCTCTGATTGCATCTGTTATTTCACTTTTTTCTGAAAAGAGTTGATTCAGGAGCTTACTCACTGAAGCTCTCACTGTCATCACTATTGCCGTCATTACAACTGTTATTATATACAGACGTTCCTCGTCACAATCACCCCAATATACTTTTAGTTGTACAAGAAATCAAACACACTTTTGGAAATGACTGCAGCAAGTGTCGTTTACAATGTTGCACGTTTGTGCTTTCTTTCGGGAGCGCACGTTCAACGATTGTCCAAGTATATCTTTGGATCACATACATTTCTTTTAAAATGATTGAATTTTTGTATAATATAACAGTTTCTTCAGCCTTATCAGTTCTTTGTATTCTAATCTCTTCTCAGAATAACTCTGCCGATCTTCATGAAATGTTGTCTGCATTTTGTTCATAGTCGAAACTTTCCGAATCGATAGACACATTTGATATTTTTGGCAATGCTTTCTAAGACATTTTCTATTTCCTCTGCATTCTTTATCTAACCAGGCTTTTCATTCATCTGTTTCCGCCCCTGCTGCTGTCCTTTTTTTTTATTGGCATGTTTAAACACTCATTGAATTCTTACAAAATGAAAGATTTATGTCTACGTCTAAGAGACATAGTTTTTTTTTTTCACTTTAGTTTTATGTCCAGTATTCATAGAATGCAGTCTTTGTTGATCAAGATCCTTCACATGTTGTGGAGTTATTGTTGAGGGGTCAAAGTACGTTTTTTCTTGATCATCACCTAACACATTTAATTGTAGGAGTTATGTTTGTTTCAGTAATACTTCCATCGGTTCTAATAGTTAACAACAAGCGCCAATGCTAAAATGTCGCTCGATTCGATCACAGGGATTAAGTTCTTGCAGACATGCACCACTCGTTAGTAACTGATGGATACAACCTTAACAATTAAATAATCAAGGACGCTACAAAAACCATTATGTGAAATGTATGTAAAGTCATTATGCTTGAGAAATCAGGGATGGTTTATAAAGAACCACTTGAGAGACTGTCGAGCGAAACTGATCACAGCCACTGATCAAATTATAATTTGCCAGAGAATGAATAAAAGGAATCGTTTAGATAGTGGACCGGTAATTTCATAGAAAAAAATCCATCAGTTGTTTGCGATTGACGTCACGTGACCGCTCGTCAATGTATGTCTGTGCTAAAGGAATCACCAGTTAGAATTCATTTTTTGCTTTCCTTGAATTGAGATGACGCAAACAAATGATCAGCGTGTTCCCCTGATTTGCGCTCAAGCAAGCTGCCTGCTGACGGAAAGAAAACAATTGTGCTATATGTCTGTTGTTATGCACAATACTGTTGTTACACAATACGTTTCACATACTTCCACAGCTCTTTTCTGAAAGACGTCCGTAAACGTTATTGGATACTTGGGCACAACAAATGGAACATAAAAAAATGGCACAAGAACTCAGGGACTGTGTGTTTCTGTAATGTCTTCAAACCAAAAACAACAAATAGCAAATCTTAAAATGAGGCAGAGAACAGTAAACAGTATCACGTGAAACAAATAGAGCAACTCTTGCTCCTCCGAAGATAGAAATAAATATACAGGCTTCTCGTAACTCCAAACGAATGCTGTTTTACGACTACACCGAATGGTTGTCTCCTGTTTTGTTCCGTGTGCTCTGTGTTGTCATTTCTGATGTTACATTCGGTGTCGTAAAAAGCGAATTCGTTTGGAGTTAAGGGGGCGTCTATCTAATTCATCATGGGAGAAAGAAGTAGCCCTGCTTGTTTGTTATCAATCAATAACAAAAGAACAAAGTCAGTCATAAACGAAGGAAGCTAATTCCGTGGATTCAGCCATATTCCAAAACCAAAAAAGACTTTGAATGTTAAATGCCGAAAAGGGAACAATTTTATTTACAAACTTACGTGCTATAGTCAAAATATTTTGTGAAGGCATCATTCATTTGCAAACTAAATCTTGATGCCTACGCCCTTAAGAAGTTACAAAGACGGCTGGTCTGACCCACTAATTAGGATAATTTTGTTGCTGTTTGTTTCTTTGGTCACCGGAGATTTACACGTTCGTGCTACTGAGATTTGTATCAATGGGTGTTTGTCCATTGGTCCCAGCTGTGGAGGAAGACGTGGGAACTTGGGCTGGCGAGTTCTGGTCTGCGCTGAGGAACGTACAGAGCCTCTGGATTTTCTGTTTGAGGCTGGGTACCCTCTGATGTGATCCCTCTTTTTTTATCTTATATCTTTCTATTTTCTTTTTTACTATTATTATTATTATTATTATCATCATTATTATTAACATATAAATAATTTCTTGTTTTCTTGATCTGTTTTACCTCTCTCTCTTCCCCTACACTGGTTTCAGTCACCCTGCTACAGCTTAGCACTCCCGATTAACGGCCGTCAGGAGAACCCTCTACCGGCAGGCAACGCGCTCAGCTCTGGAGAAGTGTCAGCGCCTTGGCAGTCGGCTTGAGGACAGGTTAATGACCGCGCCCCCCCCCCCCCTCCCCTCTCCCCTCCCCTCCCCCTCCTCTCCAGTATATCTTTGCCCTGTCGCCATTGCGCTGTCATATCCGCGTGTTGATTTCATAATCCGTCTTCTTCAACGAGGTACTCAGGATATTGGCTGAAAATAGACATGATGTTGATCGATACGTCTGTAGGTCAACTGGCATGTGTTTACTTTGTTTCATAATAAACAGTAATATGCTATCCAGATAGGAGTGAGATTTGGCTGGCTACCCGGTCTTCTGACTGTGCACTTCACGTTAAATAGCCGAGAGTGGTGTCATAAAACGACGTGCTCTGGTCGGCTCGGCGTTCATGTCATGCAAATTCCCCAAGAGAGAGAGAGAGAGGAGAGAGAGTAGAGATTAGAGAGAGAGAGAGAGTAGAGAGAAAAGAGAAGAGAGCAAGAAAAGAGAGACAGATGACCAACAGAGACAAGAGAGAGATAGATGATGCTATGATATGATTATGCGATGATGTGGTGATCGTTGATGATAATCTTTATTTCCAAGGTTAACAGATAAGCAAACACATGCTTTTTTCAAGAGATAGGAGAGTGAGTGAGAGAGAGTAGAGAGGAGAGATAGACAGCAGAGAGAGAGAGCAAGAGAGAGAGTAATGAGAGAGAGGGGTTTTTAGACATACATTACTGTTTTAGCAGCGAATGGCATTTCAAATAGTTCTGGCCCAAAACAGTTCCAAGTAGAAAAAAAATCAAACATGAAATGGGAATCGTGGTCCAGAACACACCTGTGACAGAAATAATGATAATGGATCATGATACATAATAATTATGATAATAATAATGATGATTATGATGATAATAATGAGCAACCAGCAACAACCCTAATATCAATTTATTAACTATAAGTATGATAATTATAATACTGACTTACAGTAATAACAACGGATGAAATAATGATAATTAATAATGGTGGTAGTAGTAGTATTAGAATGTGAAAGCCTGAGAGAGAGAGAGTAGAGAGAGAGAGATAGAGAGTAGAGAGGAAATGTTTATTAAGAATTCGATCTGTCATAAAGATATATTCGTGACACCTATGGAGCATATAGTTTTCGCATGAGTATACAGTTAAAAAAAAAAAAATTCTTTTCGGCCGAACACAGATAAACAAAACGAAATAACGAAGAACAGACACACACGCGGGTTTTGAGCAATCTTGGGTCTTCCTATCAGGCAAGCATCAACACAACATAGAAGACACTAGACAACAAAGAAACTCAGCAGTCCACTTATCTCCATCAAATTGGCTTAAAAAAGGGGACAAAAGGATAGTGACAATGAGGAGCAAAAATGGATGTGTAATGGGAGTCCATTTTTAGTTCTTGGTGTTGAACAATTAAGTTAGTGGGGGAAAACAATTGCTAGGAGAACAACTTCCAGCATTCATTATAGTATGACTAGTAAAAATTGGGACCCACACTACCACACAACCTAAAAACACACACCACAGTCTAGTGTGGGGGGGAACGAGGATGGAGGGGACTAATTGAAGATGAAATGATAGCGACATGAATGAGGAATATCCATTTTCAATATGAAAACCCCTCTCAACTAGCTTCATGAGGGAACGTCAATCGGACTCCGCTCTGAAAACAAAAAAAAAGACAGACCCTATTTAAATTGCCCTGCTTCTAGGTCTAGGCGTACGTCTCGCCGTGGATCGGACTCCATCAGGGAGACACGGCTGATTGTGTCTGTGCTCTGGCGTCAAATACAGACACACCACAGTCCAATAATTCTGTGTTGTTCGCATCACCATACGGTTCAGGAGGTTCAAAAAAAATTCCAACAGCACCGGCCCCAAGCAGCCAGTGAAAAAAAAAAGGGTAGTAATGAAACAAAACAAAGTGTGGAGAGGAGAAAAAGGTTGCTGAAAACTAAAAACTTCATGCAAGAATTATAACCTTTAGGGGAGTCAATCTTTGAGCTTTTGCTTGAGGTCCGCCTTCAATTTTAGTTTCCATTTCTGCCTGCAGTCACCTCACAATCGTAGTGCCACATTCACGGAGCTGCGGTTGACTGCATGTGCTTTGATCGACTATAGGAAGAAAGTTTCCATCATATTTCATCCGTAAGAATGGCCAAGGTAAATTGGGTGAGACAACATCGGATGGGGCAGGGTCTGTCGTGAATGGTTAAATTGGAATTGCTGTTGAATATCATGTCTCTGAACAAAACCTGTTAAGGAGAATTTTAAATAAGAGTCAGCGAACCTGCCCTAGAGAACCGTGGACAAACGAGCATCAAGACAAACACACGGCGTTTCGACCCATCTTAGGTCGTCTTAGGTGGCAAGGCATAAAAATGAAATGAAACAAAAACGAAATGTCACACTTAGGCTTTGATCGCTTCGTGTTCAGCCTGAAGAAGAAGGCGTGGAATTCTAAAATCTGTAAGGTTAAGGATGGCACAATCTGTTTGTAGACTCACGTGGGGACACCAGTGAGATTTCACTATAGATCAGTCTGGCAGGGTGTAGTTCCACCAGCAGTTGATAGATTGGTTCGGCTAGAACAATCAGGTCGTGGCGTGCTGAACAAGACTGTAAGGGAGAGGTGTAGGCCTGTTTGTAGGTCCACGTTGGATCAATCAGCATCAATTCCCTATAGCTTACCATATCGTTTGGGCAGTAGTGTGAGAGTCCAACTCGCAGTATGAGATACTGGTCGGGGCAGGTGAACCTTGTCGAATCGTATCGTCCGATTGGACATGGGTCAGTATGATTTCATCGGTAGGCTTAGCAGATCGTTTGGCAGTGGTGTAGTCCCAGCATTTACAGGACTGTCAGGGGCATACCACCTAGCCGACCTAATGGGCCGTAGCACTGAGTGAGTTCTTCAAAGTGATTATTCCAGCACGCTTCTCAAAGACTGTATGAGTGAGGACAATTAGTTGAGAAAAGCGACAGACACAGCTTTCGCATATATCAAGTGTCAAACTACCTGTTAAGTTATATCAGAAAAGCAAAAATAGCAGCCGGGGGGTAGCGCGTGGCAAACATAACTGACAATGTTACATACTTTCTCTGTACTTTCATGACCCGGATGACGCTTGCCATACAGTCTGACATTTCCGCTGAGTTGAGAGAGAGAGAGGAGAGAGAGAGAGAGAGAGAGAAGAGAGAGAGTAGAGAGAGAGGGTATCTGCATCAAAAAGGGAAGATAGAAGAGCACTCCTACAAATCTGCCACAAAGATTGTTCAAACCAAATCTGTTATGACCTTCTCTGGTCATAGGAAAACCGTAGGATACAGACGCATCTTGTCTGGTTTATACATTCTTACAACTCCGGCAGGAACAGTCGACTTCCCGAATATTATATCTTGCGACCGAATTTGAGAATAAGTTGCTCGTTCCTTCGTTGGCCA
This sequence comes from Conus betulinus, assembly GCA_016801955.1. Classification (NCBI taxonomy): domain Eukaryota; kingdom Metazoa; phylum Mollusca; class Gastropoda; order Neogastropoda; family Conidae; genus Conus; species Conus betulinus. Next base: position 235,163 of record JADBJO010003538.1, read on the forward strand.
CTGTCGCTGATGTGTGATTTTGCCTGAAGAAGACAAAGAGTATGCGAAACGCGTCGTGTTTTGTCCTTGTAATTTGTTGGTCCCCTTTGTCCGGCGAGATGGAATCACAAAAAGTTTAATTTCCCGCCTGCAGTCCCTTATCCTTGAGATTAAGTTACAAAGCACAACGGAAGGAGGTGAAAGACTGTTTCGCGGTTAAGCAGCAACGAGGCAGGAGATGCCAGACCGTGTTTCCGCGGTCTACGGAGCACAACGAAAGAGTGGAGAGAGAGGTTGTGCCGGTTCAAGCACAACGGAAGGAGGATGAAGAGTACAGTGTATTCGCGGTGAAGCACACGGGGAGGATATCCATACAGTGTTTCCGCGGTTTAAGCACAAATGAAGGAGTATGAAGCGACCGTGTTTCTTTTGCCGGTTCAGAGGGCCAACGAAGGAGGTGGAGAGACAGTTTCGCGGTTCAAACACAACGGGTAAGAGGTGGAGAGACAGTGTTTCCCCGGTTCAAGCACTGAACGGAAGGAGGAGGAGTAGCAATTATTCCGGTTCAAGCACAACAGGGAAGGAGGTGGAGAGACAATGTTTCCGGTTCAAGCAGTGCAACGGGGAGAGATATGCCAGACAGTGCTTTCCGGTTCAATGCATAACAACGGGCAAGAGAGGTGGAGAGACAATTGTTCCGGGTTCGAAAAAGGCACACGGGGAGGAGATGTGCCAGGACAGTGTTTCCGTTCAAGGCAGCAACTGGAAAGTAAGGTGGAGAAGACAATGTTTCCGTCGGTTCAACGCACAACGGGAAGGAAGATGACAAACAGTTTCCCGGTCGGTTACAGCATGACGGGCGGAAAGAGGTGGATATCGACAGTGTTTCGTTCGGTTCAAACACAAAGGACCATGAGCGTGAAGAGACGAGTGTTCTCGGTTTAGAGCACAACGCGGAAAGAGAGTGGATTGACAGTGGTTGCGCGTTTTTATTTTTTAAACACAAGCGGAATAGAAGTGAGAGACGGGTTTTCCGGTTTAAGCACAACCAAGGGCTAGATGAAGAGGCCAGTGTTTTTGCCGTGTTAAACAGCTTTACTGGTACGGAGGTGCCCAACAGTGTTTGGCGTTTTTAGGCACAAGCAGCGAAGTGAGGTTGCGGAGGACAGTGATTTCGCGGTTTGTAAAGCACAATGAGAAATGGGAAGTGGAGAGTACAGAAGTGTCCGGTTCGCTTTGGTTTGAATCTTGTTTCTTGCTTACAATTTTGCTTGAAATAAACATAAATATCCCTCATCAAAATAAAAAAAAGGGGAAAAAAAAGAATAATCGACTTGAGACAAACTACATAGACTACACAAGCTCAACACACGCGCGTCACATCTCACTGTGCACGTAACATCACACACTAGTCTTACACACACAAGCACACTACGACGCCACACCCTACACGACGACATACGCAATCATCTTAGCACAACCACTCGATCAACTAACGCAACCCACCACCGTGGCGCATCAAACCGCTAACAATCAAACAAGTTAAAGATGGGAACTGTCTGTCATAAAATAATCATCGGCATGAAGGATCCGATCATGTGGTGTGCCCCTTTAGTCTCGCCTCGTCCCTCTCCCCGCCACACCTATAATACCTCCTCTCACTGCTCCATGCCGCCTGATCTTCTTTCTTTTTATATGGATACTCTGATACGGCCAATTTTCGGATGATGATCACATTGTGCATTTCGCTAAACAAAACCATGTTGTTTAACAGCAGGCCGGGATCTTCATAATTAGAGCAAAACCATCACAGTGCTAACTGTGTGTGAATGTGTAGTGCGTTGGCGTTGTCTTGGTAGTGTGCGTGGTGGTGTTGTGGTGGTGTGGTGGTAGTGTTTGCCTATGTGTGTGTGTATGTGATGTGTGTTGTGTGTGTGGTGTGTGTGTGTGTGTGTGCGCGTGTGGCTGTTGTGAGTTGTGTTTTGATGTTTGTGTGTTGTGTGTGTGTGTGGGTGTTGTGGTTTGTGTGTTTGTGTGTGTGTTTGTGCATGTGTATGTGTGGTGTGCTGTGTGTGTGTGTGTGTGTGCGTGTTGTCGTTGCTGTGTTTGTGTGTGTGTGTGGCAATTTTGTGTGTGTGTGTGTAGTGTGTGTGTGGTTGTGTGTGTTGTGTGTGTGTTGTGCGCAGCGCGCTGCTTATATTATATGTGTGTGGTTGTGTGTGGTGTGTGTGTGTGGTGTGGTGTGTGGATATGCCGGTACAGCGGCGTCGTGTGTATGTTTGTCGGTGTGTGCGCGCGTATATTGTTGATGTGGTGCAGCCGTGCGGGCGTACTTCATAGGTATGTGTGTGTGTGGTGTGTGTGTGTGTGTGTGTGTGTGTGTGTGTGTGTGTGTGTGTGTGGTGAGGAGGGAGAGGCGTGTCGTGCGTGCAGCACCCACACACTACACACAGCAACACACCTCCGACTGCCTCCCTTCCCCCCTCTATCCCCACCCCCTCACGCGCACACACACCACTGATCAACAGCAATTAACTATTGGATACGTGTGCCAGGCCATGTGGGTGGTCGAGAACGGATAGGCGAGGAAAGCCTGGCCTGGCCATAACCCCTCCCACCCTTGTCTCGCCTCTCCAAAGCGCTCCCATTCCCCCCACATGTCACCCCGCTTTTTCTTCCTTTCTCTCCGCGCAGATCAGTATGGGCAGGCATGGAACAGAAAGGAAAGAAGTAAGGGAGGAAGGAGGGAAGGATGGAAGGGAGTGGTGAAGATGGTCTACAACCGCGAGATTGTCTTGCTGTTAATGAGCATTTTCAGTGTCGTCGCGTGGCTGATGAAGGCCGCAGGTTTTATCTTGTCAATTGGCTTCTGCTCCGCCAGTTTGCGTCTAAGGTGCCCACGGTTTCGGCTGACACCTGCATGGCTTCCATCAGGTCTTTGGGTCTTTTGGTCAGCATTGTGTGTGTGTGTAGTAAGTGTGTAAAGTGTGTGTGTGTGGTGTGTGTGTGTCGTGTGTGTGTGTGTGTGTGATTGTGGGTCGATGAGTGGTGTGTGTGTGTGTGTGTGTGTGTGTGTGTGTGTGTGTGTGTTTGTATGTGTGTGTTCTGTGTGTGTGGTGTGTGTGTGGTGTGTGTGTGTGTGTGTGTAGTGTGTTGTGTGTGTGTGTGTGTGTGTGTGTTGTGTTGATGGGTGTGTCGTGCGTTGCGTGGCGTACCGCGCGCGCGCTGCGCGCGCCGCGTGTGCATTTAGTGTGTGTGTGGTGTGTGTGTGTGATGTGGTGTTTTGTTTTGTTTTTGTTCTTACTTATTTTTTTTTAGATGCTGAATTATTAATGACTTGTAAGAGCGCCGGGCTGAGCCTACGTTATTAGGATGGGGCTGCTATAGAAAATTGTCGCTATTATTATTATTATTTATCATTAGTTTTCTTTAGTTAAAAAAAGAATTGTGGGGGTGAAAATAGCGGTTGGGAATGATGATTTCAGTGCGTCTGTGCTACTAACGCATGTCATGCAACAGAGCTCACGTTTTTTTGCGTGGGCCTCTGTTGCATGTTGATAGGGACTTGCGTTGTGTGTCTGGTGTGGTGTGGTGTGGTGTGGTGTGGTGTGGTGTGGTATGTGCGTGCGTGCGTGCGTCGTGCGTGCGTGCGTGCGTGTATGTAGTGTGTGTGTGTGTGTGTGTGTGTGTGTTGTGTGTGTGTCCGTGTGGTGTGGTGTGTGAGTCGTGTGTGTAGTTTGTGTGTGTGTTGTGTAGTGGGTGTGTGTTGTGTGTGGTGTGTTAGATAGAGAGAGAGAAGAGAGAGGAGAGAAGAGAGAGATGTTAGAGAGAGAGAGAGAGAGAGAGAGAATCAGACCAAGGTAGTGTAAACCTCATATGTGGCCCCTGCCCCTTCATGAAGTGTGGAGGTGGCTTGCAAGTAAATTATCAACGATCTGCATCTTTCCAAGGAACTTACTGCTTTCGCAAAACGTGTATAACCAACTCTATGATCATTTGGTCATTCTCCGTCCTTTTCTGACGGAGAATAATCGGACACAAGGGCAACTTGAACTCTTC
>JADBJO010003539.1:2500-12500 GCA_016801955.1 Conus betulinus
TATCTGGAAGCAGGACTGGTTTTGGAAAGTGAGGTGTGTGTGTGTGTGTGTGTGTGGGGGGGGGGGGGGGGGGGGGGGTGGGGGGGGGGGGGGGGGGGGTGGTTGTAGGATAGTCAGGTCAACTATGCACATACAAAAATATATAATTCAACGTTGATAAATTCATTGTTGAAACCTCGACAACATGTAACCAGCCCCTCCCCCTCCTTCCTTCGCCCCCCTGTCACTCGACGTTTTTACTCGTCTTCCCTCCACCACCCCCTCTTGTCCCCTTACCCCACCCAGCCTCTCCCCAGCTAGTTGATCGTGGACGGGAGCTTGATCAGAGTGAGAGATTGAATGGGACAGGATTGAGGTGGAGGTTGACGGGGTGGAGGGGTAGGGGGGGGGGAATGGGGGGGGGGGGGGGGGGGGGGGGGATGTAGGGAGGACATGCAGACTGAAAGCGTGACGGGGTGGATTAGAAAGTCGTTCAGTCAGTCACCAGACAAATAGATCTAAGCATATACCCAGTCCCTAAAAGGCAGGCGGGGGTAGTGTGGGGGTTAGGGGGGGGGGGGGGGGGGATTGCGGAGGGGGGGGGGGGGGGTCTCGGGACAGAGGTGTTTGTGTGTGTATGGGGGGGGGGGGGGGGGGGGGGGGGGATAGAGTGGTTTTCTTGACACAGGCACATAGATCTAAAGCATCAAACCCGTCCCTAGAAGGCAGGCGGGGATAGTGTGGGGGTGGGGAGGGGGGGGGGGGGGGGGTTGCGGAGGGGAGGGGGGGGGGGGATAGATAGAGAGTGTTTTCTTGACTCTTGGTGGATTGGACTGCTGCGTGTCACCTGTTTATCGATTGAAAAGCGGAATAAGCACAAAATGGCTTTTTTACATCCGGCCCTCAATAAGGGAAATATATAGAAAACGCAATAACAACATCAGCAAAACTAATCTAGAATAGAAGTAAACATGCATAAACGCTATAAATAGAAAGAGGAAATGGTTAACACAAAAGAACAGAAGACAATCAATGCCTGGAAGAGAGGGAGAGAGAGAGAGAGAGAGTGAGAGAGAGAGAGAGAGAGAGAGAGAGAGAGAGAGAGGAGAGACAGAGACAGAGAGAGAAAAAAGGTGGGGGTGGGGAGGGGAGGAGTCATCATATAAAGTTCATGAAAAAAATGGTAACATTATCACAACAACAAAATTATAACACATTTTCTGGAAAAAGAAATAAGAAATAAAATCATTGAACAGGCACCCCATCCTGTAGGCAAAGACAAAAATTTACGCTTGACAAGCAGCACCTTTGAGACAATAGATGAGAGAGACCAGTACAGAGAGAGAGAGAGAGAGAGAGAGAGAGAGAGAGAGAGAGAGAGAGAGAGAGAGAGAGAGAGAGAGAGAGAGAGAGAGAGAGAGAGAGAGAGAGACAGAGACAGAGACAGAGAGAAAAAGGTGGGGGTGGGAGGGGAGGAGTCATCATATAAAGTTCATGAAAAAAATGGTTATTGGAAGATAGATAAATATATACAATAAAACATTACCACAACAACAAAATTATAACACATTTCTGGAAAAAGAAAAAAGAAATAAGAAAAATCATTGAACAGGCACCCCATCTTGTAGGCAAAGACAAAAATTTACACTTGACAAGCAGCACCTTTGAGACAATAGATGAGAGAGACCAGTAGAGAGAGAGAGAGAGAGAGAGAGAGAGAGAGAGAGAGAGAGAGAGAGAGAGAGAGAGAGAGAGAGAGAGAGAGAGACAGACAGACAGACAGACAGACAGACAGACAGAGAGAGTTTAAGGACATGAATTGAAAATTCAGTCATTAGTTGGGTATGAAGTGCCCTTTTAAAGCTATATATATGCTGGCATGAACATCAAGAGGGGGTGAAATGCGGTTCCATAAGAAGCCGCCAGAGTAGTGAAGACTGGTTTTTTAAATATATCTATTCTTGGACGGGGTATTACAATTTTATGAAAATGGCGATTTTCATTAAATCTAAATTTCTCTGTAATTGAAGGGGGAGCACGACCCGAAAGAATCTTAAACATGAAAAAAAGCTTTATTGAATTTAAGCTTCAAGTTTATGGGTAAATATCCAGATCTGTATAGTCAGAGTATGATAACGTAACCGATTTTAACAAAACTAATTTCAAGGAACGTCTATAAAGACTAAATAAAGGTTTGAGTATATGATTACTAGCTGAATCCCAAATTGTAGATGCATAATTTATATGGGATTCAATATAAGCGTGAAAAAATATTTTTACGTGAATGGCAGTCTAGGAAATGCTTTATCTTGGACAGCTGGTATATCTTTTTCGAAACTATTTTGCATAAAGACCGTACATGTTCTGACCATGACAGATTGTTGTCTATAACTATTCCTAAGACTTTATGACAGAGACTGTTTCTTCGATAGTTATACCATTGATAGAAAGGGGTGCGCTCGTATAAGAAAGGTTTTTGACGTTTTTGTCTTGTGGTTATGATCATATGTTTGGTTTTGACAGGGTTTAGACACATATGGTTTAATTCAGACCATTCGGTTAGCTGGTTAATACTTTGCTGTAATAACATAGATACTTTTTCTGCTTTGCGATCACATGCATGAACAGTAGTGTCATCGGCGAACATATCACAAAGCGCTGGGAGAAACAGGGGGAGATCATTAATATATATTGAGAAAAGTATGGGTCCTAGGACGGAGCCTTGAGGAACACCATGTTTGAGAGGCAAAATAGAAGATGGCGTTCATGAATTGAGACAGTTTTGTTTTCTGTCGCTTAAAAACGAAGAGATGAGTTCTAGAGCATTATTGGATAAACGGTACAATTTTTAACTTTTTTAGAAGCAGTGTGTGGTCAATTACATCAAAAGCTTTTGCAAAGTCAATAAAAAGGACACCGGTCACCTTGTTTTCATTGATATTTGTAAGCCATTTGTCTACTAGGTTAGTCAGTGCAGTGTGGCAGGAGTGATGTTTCCTGAAACCAGACTGATTAGGGTGAAATAAGTTGTATTTGTCAAAATGGTTAAGAATGCATCTTCGTAGATGATCCTCTAAAGGTTTTGATACCACAGACAGGATGGAAATTGGTCTATAATTAGAAGGATCCGAGGTGTCACCTGATTTATAGATGGGTCTTACCCTAGCAATTTTGAAAGATTTAGGAAACTGGTTTTTAGATATACATAAATTGAAGATGTAGGTCAGTGTTTCAGAAATAATTGGAGCTGCAAGTTTTAGGATTTTGCCATCAATACCGTCTAAGCCACGAGCACATGTTTCTTTTAGACTGATCAGGGCATTATATACATCATGAACTGACATTAAGGGGATGTCTAAGTCTGAGGATATGGCTTTTGAATCACAGAAATCGTTTAATAATGTAAGAGTGTTTTCGGCAGATCTATCTGATTTTTTATTGTTGTCTTAGCTATATTACAAAAATGATCATTAAGTTTCTCGGGACACAGGTCTTCATGAGATGTATTTTTACTGATGTTTTTTTGTTTGTCAGCTGATTGATAGCATTCCAAATTGTTCTGCTATTGGTATTTAGAAGAAACAAGTTCTTGAAAGTACTTTTTTCTTAGCTGCTCGTTTTTTACATAATTAACATGATTTCTTTGGTTTACAAATTCTTTTTCTTTGTTCCCGCAGACAAAAGGTGATCTCTTTGGTTCATAGCGTCCTGTACATCTTTTGATAGCCATGGTAACAGAGGGCTGTTTTTCTAACACGCTTGGTTTTGAAAGGTGCATGTTTATCATAAATATTTAAAAAATTGTGGTACCAAACTTCCCAGGCTTCATCTGGATTTGTAAATTGGTAGACTAGGAAAAGATGTGAATTACTCAAATCAAACAAAAATTTATTTTTATCAAAATTCCGTAAGCACCTGTATCTTATAACGTGTGACCATTCTTCGGAATTTTTACTCCTTTTTTCGACCAAGTGAAGCATACTGGGAAATGATCACTACAACCATACAGCGGTGAACACACTTCAGTTATATTGCTTTTTGTCGTGGTGTAAATGTGATCAAGAAGAGTTTTGGATGTGGATGTTACCCTTGTAGGTTTGTCGATTAACTGAACAAGTTGAAAAGATTCATAACAATGAACCCATGTGTTGTTATATTTGGTCAAATCAATGTTAAAATCGCCTAACAATATCAGCTCATCCGAAAGCAAGGAAATATCTTCTAACAACAGAGTGAAATTGTCAATCCAACTGACGTGTTCTGCTGGATTGCGGTATATGAAACCCAGTCGAACTGGCTCACATTTTTTAAAAATCAACTTGGATCCATACTGACTCGATGTTATGGTAATTACGAGGTTCAACACATTTAAACTTTATACTATGGTGAATGTACACTACCAAACCCGTCTCTTTGGGATGTTTAGCATCTTTGCGGATTATATTATATCCAGGAATGGAGATTTCAGAATCTAGAAATGTGTTCAGTAAGACGTGATTCGGCAAAGCCAAAAATATGGAAATGCTTACCAGCATTTGCCAAAATATATGAAACATCAGATATTTTATTGATTAAGTGATTTATGTTAAGGAATCCCACTCTAAAACCATCTTTAGACGGGCCAAGTTTCTAAAGTGTCAGGCATCCTTAAGATCGGCTAAAGCAGACGAAGAAAGGGGGCATACACGAAGTATTAAACGTGGGGGCGGACGGAAGAAGGGTAAGTAGTGACTAATGAAGATGGGAGGGAGGGGGAAAAAGCCCTAAACAATCAAACAAACCCCAAACAAACAAACAAGAAAATCCCGACGATCTACAGCAACAACAAAGAAAAACAGTAAGGCAGATTAACAAAAAGTAATGCAAGCTTATGTCTATACAATAGAAGAAACTTTGGCCACAAGCACACACAATTAATGCTTGTTGTTTACAATACTAGTATCTTATACTTGAGTCGGTCTTACAAGATTAACGAGAAAGATATTATCATTTCCAAGATCCAGAAAACTGCGAGTGCGTTAACGTGCACATTACATTATACATTTTCATACGCACATAGTCAAACGTTCGCAAACCAAAAATATAAAGAGACATGCACACACATTTACAAACTATAAATGCGCTAACATGCACAAAACAATATGTAGTATTTTCATACGCACAGCACTCATTCACACACTAAAGCAAAGAAAGGCATGCACTCAAATTCACTTCCAGAAAAAAAACAAAAAAAAAAAAAAAAAAAACAAAAAAAAAAAAAAAAAAAAAAAAACACATAAGTATAAGCATACGGAAGTTAATAAAAGAAAATCATCGTTTATAAGAAGATGAGGATAGTAATGGATATCTTCGTGCGCATACGTACACGTGTACACAAACCTAGACAAACGCACGCACGTGCACGTGCAAAGCACCACCCCCCCCCCCCCCCCCTTCCCAATACATCCACACACACGTGCGCGCGCGTGCGTGCGCGCCTCGAAGAGAGACACAGGGCAAAAGAGAAGGGAGTGAGGTAGACAGATACTGAACTGGTGATAAATATGTAATGTCATTAATAGGGGACAAGCCGCTTTGATTTCTCAGTAAATGGGAAGCCATCCTCAGCAAATGTCCTGCATAAGGATGGATTCTGTCTTCTGCTTGGTGTGGTGGGGTGACATAAAAATTGTCCGTCGTTCTGTTGCCTCGATAATTAGAAGAGTTGATCAAACTACTGGGAGGATAGGGAGGTGATGGAAAGACATGGTTGCCTTGGTTGGGCGTAGAAATGTTATTAGCACTGTTTTAATTGATATTTCAGGCCAGGATTATTTGAGGAGAGCTGTGGGCGAAATGAGGCCGCTATACTCCTGATAGGTTGTGGTCCAGACACTCCTACCTTGGAACCAGAGTTGGGTGCAAGCAGAGGATAATGTTCAGATGATGATAGGGGAGGGTAATCAGGTGGTGGCATTTGAAAATCAGCGTGTTCAGCAACGGTTTGGGCGCGTGGGTGGTAAGTGCGAATGTCATAGTTGCAGTTATTTTGTCCAGTATCTTTTAGATTGAAATAAGGAGGTCCGACAGGGTGAATTTCCGCTTTATGAGAGGTCCTCCATAACAGTTTGATGTTTTCTGCTAGTCTGGCAGTACCTCTAGCATTCGGATGAGTAGAGTTACTGTAAAGACTTGTGTCAGAGGCAAACGTTTGAAAGTGGTCAATAAAATGGCATGGTACTTTGCACAACTCTGTTTTAAGGTTGCGGTTTGATGGGAGGATAGAATTATTGAAGGAATGTTTTCCTTTTGCGGGCAGTAGGAACTAAACAAACACGTGCCATCGGAAATGTTTTTTGCGAAGTAGTTTAATGAGATCGCTCCACGTTTCGGTAGACACAGGACCTGAGGGGCATGAGTTTTAAAACCCACATGAATGATAATGTCGTTCAGGTGTGGGTCACAGGTGTTGAAAGAAGCCAGGTTTGGAGGTCTTTGATAGACATGCCAGGGGATACAGATTTTAAAAACACGTTCTTGTCGAGGGGCTAGTCTTTTTGGATTAACGTAACGTATTGTGGAATCGCCAATGAATAAGACTGTTGTTTTGTCAGGGATAGTCATTTGTGACAGCGTCTCCAAAGGGGTGGGTTTAGAATAAGAATTTGTTACATTTGAAGAACTGGAATTCTTTGAGATCGATTTCGAACCTGTTTCTGGTTTATTGTCAGCGTCAGATAGAACTGAAAATGCGTTGGACGTCTGAATGAAAAAATGAAGATTGTCTTTAAACCTGTCGGGCGACTCAGAGGGAAAGTCGGGAATTTCTGGTTGACACTGGGTGGAACCGTGATACAGTCATTGGTTTGGGAAAGGGTTTTCTGTCACCATCGTACATTCTTTACTCTCTGTCATAGACACACTGTCTAACAGATGAACAGATGTGGGATCCGTCTGCGTGAATACGTGTGCTGACTCTTTATATCTTGGACTTGGACATACAGTCTGCGTGCAGACTGTCATACGCTGAGGTTGGATTGGTTTAATTTTTTTCAGCTCTGATTGTAAAGATCCTAACTGTGTTTTGATAGAATGGTTCTCTTTGTGTAGTTTGGTTGTTTGCTGATTGTAAGGTTGTTACAAGATTTGAAAGATCTTCAATTTTTGATACAATGACATTGAATTTATCTGAAACATTTACACGTAATTCATTTTTAGTGGCTGTTTTAACATCTTCAAAAAAAAGGAAGTAATGTCAGTTTCTGTCATGCATTGTGCAGTCGACATTGAGTTGACAACTTGCTCTAAAGAAGTCACCCTTCTTTTCAACTCGGGAAAGGGACATGAAGGAGATGTCACTTTATTCTTGCAAAGTGTACGTTTGCTTTTTTTGTCCTTTTGCTGCCAAGGCGATGGCGCATGCGATGGCTTTTTTAGTGTTGTCGCATGCGATGGCTTTTTTTAGTGTTGTCTCATCGCTTGCACAACTGTCTGGAGCAACAGGGGGAGTAGAGGGGGAAGGAAAAAAACATTGTCCTGCAACTGCGACTCGGTATCTGGTTCAAGGAGCAGCTGCGATGAAGGTGGAGAAGGTGCTTCATGGAGATGGTAAGAGAGAGAGGGTGGGTGGGGGATGGGGGGTCATGGACAATACGACTGGACAATCAAGCGGGATGAGAGAGAGAGAGAGAGAGAGAGAGAGAGAGAGATAGGAGAGAGAGAGAATGGAGGGATCTTTACGGGTGAGTGGAATGACGCACGCAAGGTGTAATAATGAGTCGTTCGGAAATCGAGTCATCGCATAAGTAACCCATTTGTCTTTAGACCTTGCGATGTTAGGATTCCGTCGCTGTGGTATATCCAATCGCGCGGCTGGACCCAGTTGCCTGGATTATATTCGACAGTTAGCCGCACAGAGTCGTTCGTTCCCGAGCCTATGGCTGTTTAATATACCTGTTGAGTTAAGAGATCGGTGCTAGCATGTTTAATAGATGCTTTCATGCAACAATCCGCAGAGGAGCAGATCGCTGAAGCAGGGGGGTCTGTTTTGTGTTGGTATTATTTAGAGTGTTTCAGGTCCGACGATTATGAGTATAATATGACTGAATTGAGCAGAGTGCCGACCTGCGTCCTCGTTACCATTGATTTTGATTTTGATTTTCAGAGCGAATGCAGGCTACAGTAGTATGGGAATAGTGTGGTTGTAATGCGTGTATGTAGAGGATGTATATTATTTAGTATTGTTGGAGAGTGAGCTAAGGACTCTCTCTGTTGCAGGTATCTTATCTTTTCCATATCTGAATCCGGTCTTTTCTCTCTATTCTCGTATCATTGTCATCGTCTTCAATATTCCTCGCATCTCCTGTCTTGGCTTATCGCACATCGCTACATTTTACACTCGTCGCCAAGTTCTCCAATGAGTATCTCCACCCATGTGTACATGTGTTCTTTTTATGCACGTCTACGTGATGCTGATGACTTCGTGTGCTCGTGAAGGAAAGGACTGATCTGATTTGCTGCAGGAAGAATTCTGTGACCATACGTATTAACGAAAAAAAAAAAACTGTATTTATTCGTCAAGTGAAGAAAGTGGTGTTTCGTGTGACAGAGAAAAAGGACAAGGCGGAAAGGGGATCGTTTAGTTTATTCAGGAGAACTGGAAACTGGTCACCGCGCTGAGGATTCTGTGGGGGTCCGTAAGTGCTGTGAGAAAGAAGAGACTGTTTATTTTCAAATGCTGTGTTGTGAAGTGTTGAGGTGAATATTACCTGCGATTATACACACACACACACACACACACACACGCACCCACACACACACACACACCACACACACACACACACACAATACACCAATCCTTCCTCACACGAAGATATCGTGGATTTACGTGCTTCCTCCTGGAATCGAATGAACGTTCTGCTTAAACAAGCCGATCACGCCGACAGCGAGTAAACCCAGTTTAAGTGTAAAGAGAAGAACGGCGCAACCAAGATACCATCATTCGACAAACACGCCCGCACACGGGGAGCATGCATACACGTAAAAATCTTTTAGTAGCCTGATTTGAGTCAGTGAGTGAAAGGCTTTGTCATGGAAACGCGGGGATCGTCTATCATCATTTATCACGTTGAGCAACCGATCATCATTTTCATCGATCATTTCATAGTTACCATAAATAAATGTGTTCGAACTGTCATCGGGCTCTTCGTGTGGGCCTATGAAGCATGACTCAGAACGCGGGTGAGTGAACCAGGCCAAATGCACCTCACCACATCCACTTCCCCTGAAGTGTGACAGATGGAATCCAAAGGAGAGGACAAAAAGTGGAGGGAGAGAGAGAGAGGAGGAGAGAGAGGGAGATAGTGGGGGGGGGTCATCGGGGAAGGGAGGATAGATGAGGGGAGAGACAGAGATGAAGGATGGAGGGATCCATGCAGGGGAGCAAGGGGGGTAGGGATGAGACGGACGAGGGAGGGGTAGAGGAGGGGAGATGTAGGGCCTGGGGAGGACGGAGGGGGGGAGTGAAGATGAGTAGAAGAGAGAGAGAGAGCGAGAGCTGAGGGAGGAAGGTGATGTAGATAGGAGAGATGGAGACATTTGGGAGGAGATGGATAACGCGGAAGGGGTGACACCGAGTGTGATGATTGAGGGGTAGGAGGGGGGGGGAAGAGATGAGATGGTGCGGGAGGGAGGGAGAAGGAGAGAGGGAGGTAACAGTGAGTAGGGAGAGAGGATCGGGGAGAGGAGGGATAGGATATCTGCGTTATTGAGAGGGATATGAGCGAGAGGATGGCAGAATTAGACAGAGGTATGGAGATGATGTAGAGGAGAGAGACTAGGAGAGGTGTTGAGAGAGAGAGAGGAGAGACGAGAAGATAGAGGGATGAGGAGGGAGAGTAGGGATAGGAGAGCGAGAGAGAGAAGAGATGAAGATCAGGAAAGGAGAGAGGGATATTAGGGACGGGGTAGGGATGGAGGGGGACGTTAGAGAAGCATAGGTTATATATAATTTGGGGGGGGAGAGACAGAGAGAGGACAGATT